>APFE031289692.1:0-44704 GCA_000404065.3 Pinus taeda
CTCTGAGAGGGACATCAAGGGAGCAGTCAGTGCTATGAGTACCAACAGAAGGGAAATACCTTAAACATTGCCTCCAATCTCTTGAGTTCAATATTGCCCAATTTCATTCAGAGTACCATTGGCGTAAAACAAGGATGCCCCCTCTTGCCAAACCTCTACGGGATCTATATTTATGAGTTGGAGTCTTTCCTACATTAACATCTCCAAGAGGGGGATGGCTATCTTCTACACTAAGTGTTAATTTCACTCCTTTTCACCAACGACTTGGTCTTGTTAGCTTCTACCCTTGAGGAATGGCAGAGATAGATCAACGCACTGTCCATTTTTTGTGGCCTTCAACAATTGACGATCAACCAAGTAAAACCAAGGTTTTGGTCTTCAATGCTTCAAAGAGATATGTTACAAACTTACATTTCTATTATCGAGGTGTTGAGATTGAGATCACCACAACTTTCACCTACCTAGGGCTATAGTTCACAGGGCTATAACATTGGCATATATGAGACACTACTGGCAGCCATCATCAGACTATATGATTCAATTTTGGGACACCTCAAGATGACACGTGACCTTTCCGACTTCAACCAAAATACCATTGGGGTAAAATAGGGGTGCCCCCTCTCACCGACCCTCTTTAGGATCTATATTGACGAGATAAAATCCTTTCACAAACATATCCATAAGGGTGATGGTTGCCTTTTACATCAAGTGTTGATCTCCCTGGTCCTATTCACTGATGTCTTTGGTCTTGTTGGCCTCTACTCTTAAGGGCTTACAATGTAATATCAACGCACTAGCCAGTTTTTGTGACCTCTGACAATTGATAGTCAAAGTAGATAAAACCAAAGGTTTTGATCTTCAATGCATCAAAGAAATCTCTTATAGATTTACATTTCTACCACTGAAGGATAGAGATTAAGATTGTGGAAACTTACACTTACCTAGTAGTACAATTCACATGGCCTCATTTTCATTTGTGGTAGGCCCTCCAATATTGGCTTCATAAAGGGTATGGTCCCTAGCCCTCATCAAGAGATGATGCTTCCAACGACAGTTTCAAGACCTCTCGACCAAACTCTATATTATGTAAGAGAATATCAAATCCATAGTTCTCTATGGCTCCAAGATATAAGGACCAAGCTTGTTGCAGACATACTAGACTAGTCTATAGAGAGTACATACCTCATTTCTCATGCGCAATGTCTGATGTAATCGAGCGGTCCCTCAACCCATCATTCAGGAAAAGTTTGGCATCCACCCTTTCCACCTCAAGGTCATTTTCCACTTGGATTATTTTCTTCATACAGTCTAACCTCTTGAAGACTCTGCCACTTAGCGAGACACGTATCCCTACCTTCCAATTTGTTCCTCATAGGATTTCGCCTCAAACACTTCCCTAGGCCAAGCATGAGGTTGGTTCTCAGAGGCATCCCAAGCTTCTTTAGACGATTAGTACACCCCCCCCGGGAGCACCTTTCCCCATTCAAATTCTCCCTTGAAACCACACACCATCTCTTGCCAAATAGAAAGGTTTTGAACTAGGCTATCTGAGAGCATATCAACAAATTGTACATTCAAGTCACTTGCATCTCACCCCTGACGAACCTTGACTCGAAGATGTCTTTCTGAATTCTATCTACAACACTCTTTGGAGTTGCGTGATGGCATGATCATTTAGGGCACTTGTACATGCAAACATTGGATGCACTCAACCAGGATCCCTTTGGGACAACTCCCAGTCGACTCCCATAGACTCTAGATAGAGAAAAATCACCATATACCACAATCTTATAAGATCTACCAAACGTGTCACCTTGAAGAATTGGGGAAAGCACCTCATTTTTAGATATCCCCTATACTATGAGATCAAAGGACGTTATCACTGCCTCTATAGGGCATTAAGAGGCTCCCTCACTACTTTCTTTCAGTACCTAGATCAGAGATGCTTAGCCCTCTTCATCAAGGAGACTTTAAGTCACATATCTTAGCTCTTGCATGCCATGCCCCACAATGGGATGAACAAACCAATTACCTCATACTTCCCAGATGATCTGTCAAATTACAACAATAAACAAGCAAAGGTCTAAAGCAAACCAAATAGCAAGATGGTGAGACCTTGGGTTTCTCCTCAACCTTCCCCTCTGGGAGACAACCTGACGTTACTAATATTGGTTCGAAGGTGTCCACCCATACATTAGGCCACACATCCTCAAAGCATTAGAGAGATTATCTCCAAATGTGTCCATGGTTGAACACAACCTACCTATCAACCTATGTCCCAAATTCAGAGGAGTAATCAAAGATCCATTCGCAGTTTAATTCTTCCAACCTTGGATGTTGAGATTATCCCATATTTGTACCATTTCTCCCCCACGATCGTGCAGTCACGCTTATCTATGGTTTCAGAAAACTCTGAAAGTGAGCCAGTGTCCAATTCACCCCCCTTGCCCTCAACCATCAGACTAAGGAGAAGTTGACATCATTGGCCCCATTGTTCAATCTCCCTCTTTACTCTTTGACAAGTTCTTGAGTTGGGTTGTCCAGCTTTCTAGTCATGGACAAACTCACTTAGTGTTTTATACCATCATTCCGTTGTCATGGTTTTATACATATGTTTTAATAGTATACTTATGTAGGTTTCTTTCTTTGCATTGGTTTTGTCATTTCCTAGTTATGCTCACACTCCCACATTATACACATACTATTTGTATTCTTCAATCCCATTGACCTACTTATGTGGTCATTTGTTGGACATTGATAATATTATTTTCTCTTATAATTCCACTATGGATTGATAAGTTGAGTTACTTTTCTTGGTTGGAATGGTGATGTGATGTTATCTCTTTTCATTGATGCTTACAGTGGATCTTGGATTACGCATAGTGAAGTAACTTCGTTTATGTAATGTACTAGGGTAATTTTGCCCTAGATTTCTTGTAAATTCAGGGTTTTATTCACAAGTTTTCTTCACCACTTTGCAAAAAATAAATAATTTTCATTACAGTAACAATATGTCAAGGTATTACAATTTAACCCAACAAAAGTATTAATAGCGTTGACTGTTCCAATAAGACAACCAATCCAACGATATGTTAATTCCCAATTCTAGATTCCAACAAGAGACAACTAATAAATATGTTAATTAAAACAACACTTCAAAATTAGTCCTCTTAAACTAATTACACTAGCTCACCTCAGTTCTAAGTGTTTCTTTCAAGTCAATTTACTAGAAGATTAGATATGTTCCAATGCAAAACCCATGTGGTGCCAAACTCATGCAGTTCTCAGCACACTTTGATCCGAAAAGTATATTGCCCTAGTCTTGAAGTCTAGCACTGGAATCTTGTTGCAAAGGAGACAACTAATAAATACGTTAATTAAAACAACACTTCAAAATTAGTCCTCTTAAACTAATTACACTAGCTCGCCTCATTTCTAAGTGTTTCTTTCAAGTCAATTTACTAGAAGATTAGATATGTTCCAATGCAAAACCCATGTGGTGCCAAACTCATGCAGTTCTCAGCACACTTTGATCCGAAAAGTATATTGCCCTAGTCCCGAAGTCTAGCACTGGAATCTTGCTGCACACTAGTTCAAAATTGCACCGGAATGGCACTACGTCCACTTTTTAGCTACAATGAAAATTGGTTATACATTCAGCGATTATGTAAACCTTCGTCCACAAACTAAGGTCTCGGACCCTTGCATCCAATCTCCCAAAGAATACCCAGCTGCAGCGAGGGTTTTAGGTTCTTCATCTTACTTTAGTTAACAATAGCTTCAGTCTTCTTACAAATCACTCGAAGATAAGACCCTTGAAACCCTATGTACAATTTGATCTTTCAACGGACATTTTTTTCATTACCAGAAGCCCATACAAACGTAGGTCATCGCTTAAACTTTACGATTGTAATTTCCAGCTATGGATGCCTTATGATAGTTGTCTTAGAAAATAAGGAACTTCATTCACTTAATGAAACCCTATTTAGTCAACATAAATGAACTGTTCACAAGTCTACTACAAATTCACTGCCTTCAATAGAACAATTCCCCTGCGGCCAGAACAAGAGACAAACAAGAATAGATTTGTTGCCTTTCACAGACGGTGCTCTTGTACCCAACATAATAAGGAGTAAAACATGTCCACTAGGGTGGAATCTTTCACCACCGAAATTGACAAGATAGAAGGGGTTTTAAACCCTCAGAGCTAGTGCTCAAAAAAACAGAGGAGATGATCCACACTTGATGCTTCAAAATGATTTCACCCCTCTCATATTTATAGATTTCCTAGAGGGGCTCTTCTTTTAAAATGATTGAGTAATCTTCACTCCAAGCCCCAATTTTGAGTTTTTTTTGCCCAACTGCCCCAAAACTTGCCCAACAAAGGGAATTTCTGGGGTTTTTCCCCTTTTTTGAGGATTGTAGTATACGAGGATTGATAGGCTACTTCGTCCCATTCATCCTTAATTCATAAAGGACGTTAGAGTCCCCCCTGCCCAAAATTGCTTGCCCTCAAGCAATTGCAAATTCAGGTGCTACATAATAAGTTATCCTTCCCATGTTGCATCCTCTTGTGGCAAATTCTTCCACCTAATAAGATATTTTGGAATTACTCTTCCCCTTAACTTCTTTTCCTGCATGGCCAAAATTGTTTTGAGCATTAACCCTAGTTGCCCTTCTTCGTCTAAGGGTGGAAGTTCAACAAATCTGCCTAGCTGCCCCACGGCCTTCTTGACGCATGACACATGAAATACATTATGGATTATGGCAATATTGTCTCTTGGAAGTTCTAACTCATGCCCAACTTCGCCAACCTTCCAGAGGACTTTGTATAGCCCATAGAACGTAGGCTTCAACTTTTCAGCGCCACTCTTCTTAAGGGAGATTGTCAATAGGGTTGTGATCTCAAGAAGACAAGGTCCCCTACCTCAAAGTTGTGTTTTGTTTGATGTTGATCCCTATATAGATTTTTTCGATTTTGAGCAACATGCATGTTTACCTTGAGTACTCTGAGGATATTCTAACTTTCCTGTATCCAATCCTTGGTAATAGGCCCCTTGTTGTCTCCAAAAACTTTGTCGATAAAGGATGGTGTGTCATACCCATATAGAGCTTTGAATGGTGACATCTCAATAGATAAGTGGTAGGTGATATTGTAACAATGCTCCCCAAGGTACAACCACTTGATTGATGCTTTCTGTTGACCTGTCGCATAGTTGCATAGGTACCCTTCAATCCACTTATTCATGATTTTTGTCTGACCATCTATCTGTGGATGATAGCGAGTGCTAGAGGTTAATTCAATCCCAACCAGCCTAAAGAGTTCCTGCCAAAAAGCACCCATAAACCTATTGTCATGGTCACTAACTATAATCTTTGGCAGTCCATTCAGTCTGAAGACTTCTTGGAAAAACAATTCCACTACTTGTTTGGCCGAATAATCACATGAGATTGCAAAGAAGCGTGCAAATTTGGTCAACTTGTACACCACGGTGTAAATACAATCTTTACCTTACGCTTTGGGCAACCTTGTAATGAAATCCATCGAAATGCTCTCCCATTTCTGTTTGGGAATAGGTAGAGGTTGGAGAAGACTTGTCAAATGTGTATGCTCACCCTTATTTTGTTGGCATGTCATGCATTCCTTGACGTATTTTATCATATCTTTCTTCAGACCCTTTCAGGAAAACCCTTCCCGAATTTGTCGGTATGTCTTGAAGAAACCCTAATGTCCAAACGATGGGATGTCATGTGTGACCTTCAAAATCTACTCTTTGAGCACGAACTTGGGAACCAAGTATATTTTGTCCTTATAATAAATAACTTCGTCAATCAATTTATGTTTGTCGTCTTCAATGATCCGGTCAATAATTATGCAAGAAAACTAGTTCTTGGCATACTCTGCTAGGAGGTGTGCCTTCCAATCTTTTGCGAGTTCCATGAGAGCACATGTTGTTGGTTTCCTAGAGAGTGCATAGCCCACAACATTCTTCTTCCCCTTTACATACTCAATGTCAAAATCGTAAGCTTGGATTTTGCTTACCCATTTTTGTTGTTGTTCGTTCAGGTCCCTTTACCCCAAGAAATGTCGTAGGTTGTTGTAGTTTGTCTTGACTACGAATCTATTGCCCACCAAATATTGTCTGAATTTTTCCAATGTGTGCTTGATAGCTAGCATCTCCTTGTCATATATGGAGTAAAGTCTTTTTGAATCTTCCACCTTTCGGCTTTCGAATGTGATAGGATCACCCTTTTGCCTAAGAACAACCCCTAGTCCTTCTCCTAGCGCATCGCACACCAATATGAATGGTTGCCAAATTCAGGAAGAGCTAGTACTAGACATGATCTTATTATGTCTTTGAGCTTGTTGAACGCCTTATCGGATTCCCCTGTACACCTGAATGCTCCCATTTTGGTTAACTCCGTCAAAGGTGCACTTAACTGGGAGAACCCTCTTAATTCTATTAGGGTTTTAGGTGTAGGCCAATCCATTATTGTTTGGATTTTCTCTTGATGGACTTTTGTGCTAATCATATGTCCCAAATAAAGGATTTCCATTAATCTAAACTCGCATTTTGACGCCTTGGCATAAAGGGACTATTCCTGCATGATGCTCGAGATTTGATTCAAATGCCCCAAGTGATCATCCCATGTTTTTTTGTAGATGAGAAGATCGTCAAAGAACACCAACAAAAGGTTCCTTAATTGCTTGTTGAAAATATTGTTGATGCATGACTAGATAGTGGCAGGGGCGTTGGTTAGTCCAAATGGCATGACCAAAAATTCAAAGTGTTTGTAGTGAAATTTGAACGTTGTTTTTGGCGTGTCTTCTTCTCGAACTCATATTTGATGATATCTGGATCATAAATCAATCTTTGAAAAGTACATTGCCCCATGGAGTTCATCCAACAATTCATCGATCCTAGGAATGGGATACCTATTTTTGATGGTTTTCTTGTTGAGAGCTCGGAAATCAATACACATTCTCCACATGCCATCCTTCTTCTTCACCAAAACTACAGATGATGCAAATGGGCTTGAGTTGGCTCTGATATGGCCCATGGTTAACAATTCTTGGATGGTTTTTTCTATCTCGTCCTTGAATTTCTTCAGATGTTGGTACGATGTGGTGATCACAGGCTTAGCTCCTTCTTCCAATTCAATAGTATGCTCAAATCCTCATTTAGGAGGCAATCCTGGAGGAATGTCACCAAACATTGGAGCATGTTTGTCTAGCACTTATTGAATATCTATCTCCTATTGTGGTTTTTGATTGTCCAGAGTTTTTTGGGTCATAACCTTACATTTTGTTGCGTAGAAATCACTAGTAAAAGTATAGTTACTGAGAGCTACACTCAAACCTGGGATCATTTGTGTGCAACCCAAGTTGTACCTATCCACAACTATCACATCCAAGCCCTCGAACTCTTCGATGGAAAGTCCCCTTTTGGCTAATAGCGTTGCATCAATGAAGTTGTGTGTGGCTCCTTCATCAATTAGGGTTGTGATGTGTTGTCCCTTGACAACTCCACTGATCCTGAAGGTTTAATACTTGGGCATACCTGAAAGGGTTGCAATCTTAACATGCGGTTGTTTCTTCTTTTCTCCGTTGGGCCTTTCCTCTTATGGCGGTTCTTCCTTGGGGTTGTTAGGCTTTTATTCTTCCTTTAATTTTTTTTTTGTGGTGGTTTTTCTTCAACATTTTAAGTGGGTTTCTCTCTTTCTTCCTCATCATCAGAGATTACCTCGATGTAGTGGATTTTTCCCTTACCTAAACAGCGATGACCTGGTTCCCATGGCTCCCTGCAATTGAAATATAGCTTATTCTGCTTGAGTTCTCTTCTTGTTTCTCTATCCAACATGTCCTTTCTGGGCCGATCACGTTGAAAGGGCCTCTTCTCCTTATCTTTTGGAGGAATGAAAAGCTTGGATGGAGCCTTAGATTTAGCAGCTACATCTCCCATGTCTCAAGTCATCTTGATAGCTTCTTGAAGGGTGGCAGGATTGAATGCCTTGACCCACCCTTGTGGGGCTTTAGCTAATGCCCAAGTGAAAAGCATAACTGATTGCTCTTCAGATATATTTGTCACCATTACTGCGGTACAATCAAATTCTGAAATAAACTCTTCATGTGACCCTATTTGCTTGAGTAGTGTCAGTTCTCTGAAGTGGATACCTAGGTTCTTTTGAACGAATCTTTCTATCAACCTTTGTGTAAAATCTTCATAAGTGATGTTGGCATTTCCCAAAGTTACCAGACCGTGATACCACCACTCGTGCACTTGCGCTCCTAGATGTAATGTGGCAAAGTAGATTTTGTCTACTTCAGCCATTGGATTGAGCCTGAAGTAGGTGTCAAAATTTTACACCCAAGCCCTTGTGCATTTAGGTGATACATCAAATGAGGGTAAAGGAAGTTTACTCACCTTGCACGTCAATTCCCCATTAAGATGCCCCCAAGGTCTATTCATGGACCTGAAGTCATTGTATTCATTGAAGGTCATAACTACTCAAGTGTTCTCATCCAATCTTGCAGAGTCCTGAATATATGTGTTAAGAAGTTGATTTGGATCCACTTATTTTGGGGCTGTCATTCCTTGATTGTTTGTGAATTGGGGAAGTAATGGTCAGATGCTCCTTTTTCTATTTGCCTAGTTATTAGGAAAACCGGGACTATGATTACCACTACCTTCACTAGTGGTCCTATTATTGGCAGAAACATTTTGTTGTCCTATAAAATGAGTAATTAGTTGAGCAAGTTTTTGTTGTCATTGAGCCAAAACTTGTGCAATCTCCCGCTGTCCTTAAATCATTTGTTGTCCTTGCTATTGCAATTGCTAGTTCAGTTGGTGTTGTCCATTTAGTAATTCATTCTGTAGAATACCAAGGTAGTATTCTCCTTGCCCTGCTCTATCCCCCATGGTTCAACAGTGAGTACCTCTCTTTTGTCTTACAGTGACATTGCTTGTATCTGTGGGAGGCATGCACAACTCATATACTCACGACTGGCAGGATGCTAGCGCTCTTATACCACTGTAATGTACTAGGCCAATTTTGCCTTAGATTTCTTGTAAATTCAGGATTTTATTCACAATTTTTTTCATCGACTTTGCAAAAAATAAATAATTTTCATTTCAATAACAATATGGCAAGGTATTACAATTCAGCCCAACAAAAATATTAATTGTGTTGATTGTTCCAATAAGACATCCAATCCAACGATATGTTAATTGCCAATTCTAGATTCCAACAGGAGACGACTAAGAAATACATTAATTATAACACTCCTCCAAAATTAGTCCTCTTAAACTAATTACACTGGCTTGCGTCAGTTTTGAGTGTTTCTTTCAAGTCAATTTACTAGACGATTAGATTTGTTGTAATTCAGAACCCATGCGGTGCCAAACCCACACAGTTCTCAGAACACTTCGATCCGAAAAGTATATTGCCCTAGTCCCAAAGTTTGGCTCCAGAATTTCGCTGACCAGAATGGCACTACATCCGTTATTCTGCTACAACAAAAATTTGGTTATATGTTCAACTATTATCTAGGCCTAGGTCTCGGACCCTTGCATCCAGTCTCCCAAACAATACCCAGTTGCAGCGAGGGTTTTAGGTCCTTCGTCTTACTTTAGTCAATAACAGCTTCGACCTTCTTAGAAATACCCAAAGACAAGACCCCCAAAACCCTATGTATAATCCAATCTTTCAACAGAAATTTCTTTTTCTCATTACCAAAAGCCCATATGAAGGTAGGTCATCGCTCAAACTTTACGATTGTAATTTCCAACTACGAATGCCTTACGATCGCTGTCTTAGAAAATAAGGAACTTTGTTCACTTAACGAAACCATATCCAGTCAACATAAAAAACTATTCACAAGTCTGCTACAAATTTGTTTCCTTCAATACGACGGTTACCCTGCAACCAGAACAAGAGACAAACAAGAATAGATTTTGTTGCCTTTCCTAGACAGTCCTCATATGCCCAACATAATAAGGAGAAAAATATGTCAACTAGGGTAGGATATTTCACCACTGAAATTCACAAGATAGAAGGGGTTTTAAACCCTCAGAGCTAGTGCTCAAAAAAACAGATGAGATGATCCACGCTTGGTGCTCCAAAACGATTTCACTCCTCATAATTATAGATTTCCTCGAGGGGCTCTTCTTTTGAAATGATTGAGTAATTTCACTCCAAGCCCCAATTTCGGGTTTCTTTGCCCAGCTACCCAAAACTTGCCCAACAGATAAATTTTTTGGGGTTTTTCCCCATTTTGGAGAACTACAGCCTACAGGGATTGATAGGCTACTTTGTCCCATTCGTCCTTAATTCATATAGAACGTTACAGTCTATTTGTTTTATCTTGGTATTATGTTCCATGGGATGAATGTTCATATGCTAAGATAGTTTATTTGGTATTTGCTTCATTGTTCATTGTTCAGCTAAACCCTTCTTGAAATGATTGAGTAATTTCACTCCAAGCCCCAATTTTGGGTTTCTTTGCCCAGCTACCCAAAACTTGCCCAACAGATAAAATTTTTGGGGTTTTTCCGCATTTTGGAGAACTACAGCCTACAGGGATTGATAGGCTACTTTGTCCCATTCGTCCTTAATTCATATAGAACGTTACAGTCTATTTGTTTTATCTTGGTATTATGTTCCATGGGATGAATGTTCATATGCTAAGATAGTTTATTTGGTATTTGCTTCATTGTTCATTGTTCAGCTAAACCCTTCTTCCAAGAATTTGAAGAAAAGAGGGTTTTTTCTTTCCCTTAATCATCCAAAAATTTTGAGAACCTGGATCTCAAACACTAGTGTAAGTGTTGAAATTCCCTTGCACTCTAGTTTTGGTCTATGACTAGACTGGCACATAAACACACTATCATCGCTAACAAAAACAACTTTGCATAGCGGAAAATATCAGCAATGAAATCAACAATGGTACACAATATATATGGCCCAAATCATGTTTCTCATTAGTCCATCGATACAAAGCTAATATACAACAAAATACAACCAGGGCTCAAGGCCTTATCCTTCAGGTACTCAACTACCCATAACAACAAAGGCAAAACAACTTGACTTACATCTTATATGTTATCCTTTGCAAACAACCCTTTTTATCCTCTTTGCCCTTGATGTACCTGTTAGTTTTTGCTAGCATCGAATGTGCTCTAGCCATGAAAATTGGTGGAGAGACTAATGCACAAGAATTCTAAAGAACCCAGAAACCGTTTGGTGAAATTCCACCCGGATTGTATTTTATTAAAATACTTAATATTTTTAATGGGGTTCCTAAGTCCAAACTTAGGAAAATTAAAGTATTAATGGGTATTAATCAAAATATGGGTGAGAATGATCTAGAAAGCGGATCAATCAAGTCTTTAATCTTACTTGTTGATTAGAGACTTAATCTCGATCGTTGAAGTCTCAACGAGAAAAGTATAAGATGGAGGCTTGGGGTTCATTTAGAAACACACACGGAGATAACGAATTGATCTAGACTTCGATTTTTGGGGCTAGGAAGCTGAGAAATTCAAACTGAGTGATCATTCTACAGCAGAGGGGCAGGGATAGTTCAGGAATACTGGATAGAGAAGCAGAGAGCCACCAATGGAGGCAGCGTAGCATCCAGAGGGACTGACAATGGGCCAGTCTGGGCCCATGCAATCTTGACGCAAAGCCAGAAGGGCCAACGCAGAAGTGAGGCTACCCTCATCATGCAAAAAGATGGAAATTGTCGGGGAGCTGTCGGAACAGCCGAGAGAGGTTGACGTAGAAGATCCAAGAGGCAGAAGAGAGAGCGCAGAGATGACACAGAGCCTGTAAGGCTATCGCAGGGCCAGCGCAGAGATAGTCGGGGTTAGCCAGTTTTGCTGCTGGATCAGTCGGAAACTGTCAAGTGAAGTGAGGTAATCTCACTCAGTTTTCCGCCATTATATTTTTCTCTGTCACTGGTTTTCCAGGAGGGCAACCAGCATTGTATTCAGAGCTATTGCTTAATAATATAAAACCCTCAGAGTTGTTGCACCAGTTTTCCCGCATTGGGTTTTTCCAGGGACTATTTTGTCCAAAAATAACGATGCCCTATGTATCGTGTTCTTTGCTCAATTTCTTGTTTCATGTAATCAAATTAAATTGGTGTAGGTTGCAGAAGTAATTTACTTCAGTATTTTTTCAGAAAATCACTTGATAATGTATATTAAAATCAAGTAGGAGAAGTAAATTCAGTTTTGCTGCAGTAGGGGTTCCTTGAGGATAGGAATTTTCACATGGTATCAGAGCAGTGATTTTGAAACAAGAAGAGCAGATCCAACACTGAGCAGAGAGGCCAAAAGCTGCATTTAGCAGCAATTCGAATCCCCTTGAAGGGATTGTGCAGTCCTTGCCGGGAAGGAGAGATTCCGAGGAAATTTCTCTGAGAGAGTCGACAGAGAGGTATGATTTCTGTTCGTGAACTTGCAAAGGCAGAGGGAGTGACACAGAGCCTCAGCGCAGTGCTTGAAGGGCACAGTTTCTGCCAGGGCAGAAATTCATTGGAAAAGAGCAAAGACACATAGTAAGGGAATTTTCTCCTCATAGGTTGTTGCCACTTTTTTCACTTATTGAGCAGCAAACCAGTTTTGCGCAGTGACTAGAGGAGTCAATTCGACGGTTTGGGTGAGATGGCATCACACGGGCTCAAAGATCAAGACAGGTTGGAAGGAGCTTGCAACTATGTCATATGGAAGACCGGAATCTTAGCCATTTTGGAGGAGTATGATCTCGAAGCTTACGTCAAGAGTGTTCTGGTTGTTCCCGCAGACAATGATCAAAAGAAGTACAAGGCCGAGCAGGGAAAGGCGAAGAGGTTCATACTCAATGGAGTTCGAGATCATGTAGTCTCATAGTTGCAGGGCAAAGATACAGCCCAAGAAATGTGGGAATCTTTTCTTCACTATATGAAGGTTCTTCTGAATAGCGGAAGATGTACTTAGAACAAAAGTTGCAGCGGACATTGACGCAGAAGGAAGAAGGGGTTAACTCATATCTTCAACGTCTTTAGGACACCAGAGACCAGCTTATTGTAGTGGGGTCTACTCCTCAGTCTACCGCGATGGTAAGGACGGCCCTGAATGGAGTCTCGGACGAATGACAAGTCTTCGTCCAAAGTATATTGAGCAGGGAAAGACTACCTTCATGGGACGAGATGTGGGCAACCCTTCAACAAGAAGAATTAGGGAGGGATTTGGCTAAGGTCAACCTTAATGGCAGCAGTGGGAGTGGCACGAAGACCAAGGAGGAGGAGGAGGAGGCAGCTCTAGCATCAAAGGAACAACAAAAGCAGAAGCAGAAGAAGGACATTTCGAAGGTGAAATGTTTCAGATGTGGCGAGATGGGCCACTTTGCATCCTAGTGTCCTTTGAAGGAAAAGGATAAGGATGAGAAACATGATCCTAAGGTTGCTCCAGCAAAAATTGACGAAGATGAGTTTGCCATGAGTGCCCACGCATCTCTAGGAGGGAAATGGGGCAATATTGACCTATAGTCGAGAGGCTTACGTATCGGCAAGATCCTTTAGGAGTCCACCTCTTGGATCAATTCCTTGCTACGGGAGCCTAAGATTCAACAATAGCAAGATGGACTTAGTGTCAAATGGTGCAGTGGATTGTTTACAGAGACAAATGCAGTACCCTGAGACTAGAGACTCATCAGCGCAAAGCAAGGTTTGCAGCAGTGCAGATCGTATAGTGCAGAAGTCAGCAACAACGCAGAAGATTCATAAGGTCAGAGACTAGTAGCAGTCAGATTCCAACATTCACATGGTATTATGTTGAACACAGTTAGTTCATAAATTTTGGATGCTTTTCCATTGTTGAGCAGCAGCAATTGGGAAATGACGCAGTGCCGAGCTAGTAGTGGCAGTGTTAGCAGCAAATGCAGAGGGAGTTGTAGTACAAATGCAGCGGTGGAAATGTCATGGGCAACAGTATAATAGCAGCAGCAGCACAGTGTTGGTGGCAGCAACATGCAGAAAGGAGATGCTTCAAAAACAGAGCAGCATGCATTTGGACATTGTTACTAGAGCACATACCTCGCTAAGAGGGGGTGTTAGTTTTTGGTAGCATCGGATGTGCTCTAGCCATGAAAATTGGTTGAGAGGCTAAGGCACACGATTTCTAAAGTCCCAAAAACCGTTTGGTGAAATTCCACCCGGATTGTATTTTATTAAAATTATTAATATTTTTAATGAGGTTCCTAAGTCCAAATTTGGGAAAATTAAAGTAATGGGTATTAATCAAACTATGGGTGAGAATGATCTAGAAAGCGGATCAAGTCGAGTCTTTAATCTTAGCCGTTGATTAGAGACTTAATCTCAGTCGTTGAAGTCTCAACGAGAAAAGTATAAGGAGGAGGCTTGGGGTTCATTTAGAAACACACACGAAGAGAACGAATTAATCTGAAGTTTGATTTCTGGAGCTAGGAAGCTGAGAAATTCGAACTGAGTGATCATTCTGCAACAAAGGGGCAGGGATAGTTCGGGAATACTCGACAGAGAGGTAGGGAGCCACTAGTGGAGGCAACGCAGCATCTAGAGGGACTGACATTGGGCTAGTCTAGGCCCACGCAGTCTTGACGCAGAGCCAAAAGGGCCAACGCAGAAGTGAGGTCGCCCTCATGCAGAAAGCTGGAAACTGTCGAAACCGCTGAGAGAGGTTGACACAGAAGCTCCAAGAGGCAAAAGGGACAGCACAGGGCTGACGCAAAGCTTGTAAGGTTGACGCTGGGCCAGTGCAGAGATAGTTGAGGTTAGCGAGTTCTACTGCTGGATCAGCCAGAAACTGCCAGGTGAAGTGAGGTAATCTCACTCAGCTTTCCGCCATTATATTTTTCTTTGTCACTAGTTTTCCAGGAGGGAAACCAGCATTGTATTCAGAACTACTGCTTAATAATATAAAACCCTCAAAGTTGTTGCACTGGTTTCCCTGCATTGGGTTTTTCCGGGGACATTTTTGTCCAGAAATAATTGTGTCCTATGTATCTTGTTCTTTGCTCAGTTTCTTGTTTCATGTAATCAAATTAAATTGGTGTAGGCTGCAAAAGTAATTTACTTCATTATTTTTTCAGAAAATAACTTGACAATGTATAGTAAAATCAAGTAGGAGAAGTAAATTCAGTTTTGCTGCAGTAGGGGTTCCTTGAGGATAGGAATTTTCACAATACCTTGTTGTAGCTTCAGTCCTTCATTGTTGCAAACTTCTTCTAACAAAACAATCAGCGCCTTTCAACATTTGTTCAACTGTTGTTCACCAATGGACCGCTCCATTCAACCGCTATTCATACCAACCACATGTCTTCTTGTTGTTAGCTCTTTCCTTTGCCTAATAGACACCCTCATTACAGTCCTATGTCTAGCTAATCAACTCAGCCAGCCTCCCACCCATCCACAACATACAGATTCACAACCCTTTGCTAGACCCTCAATGAGCCTCCTTAGGACTAGATCTTACCTTGGCCCTTCTTCTATTATTGCAACCACTTTATTTTTTGTACTCAAATTGTTTCTTCAATCTTGCAGCGAGGATGCATCCCTACGGCCAGACCTGCAAATTGTTCCCTTTCTCGGCTTGTACCACACAAACAGTCGCTACTTCTTCTCCACAGATTTGGTCCTTTGATCTATGGTCTTTCTTGCTACAGAACCTCGCTCACTTGGACAAAACCTTAAGCTCGGTTTCCTCCAACAAATTGTGGCTCCTCTAGGGTTCTCTTGCTCCACAAATGAAGTTCATCTCATTATACTTTCTAGCCTCTCCTTTGGCTTCTATATATACTTGTCCAAGGGGTGTGAAACCCCAACAGTCATGTCCCTTGACCTTGCTAGCTGACCTGAGCCTACATGACTCGAAAGCAAAATATGGTCATTTTCTTGGTTTTAAGCCCACAATTTGGGTCCAAAACCCACAAACTTGGGTTACTTGCCCACAAGACATCTTTTTGTGGGTATTCTCCACACGGAAATGCCTTCCAAGCTACCAAAATTTCAACAATCCCTCTTAGTGTGGAAGGTATATTCCATCACTCCTTGAAATCTCCGGCTCTAAGATTTTCCTTGCATACCCATGATTGTCCTTGCATGAGTCATGACTTCCCTTGCATGGCCATGACTATCCTCGCATGTCCCATGCGAAAATTTCAACTACTAAAATCCTATTGCAGCAGCTAGAATTAATTCTTATAATTGTAAATTAAATTATAAGTTTCTTGCTACGGCAACAACGAATTAATCACATTGCAACATTCACAAATAAAAAATATTGCGAAATATAAACTGGAATCTGAGAAAATATTGGCGCGCACACACATAAAATATGACAGTTATTTTTTGGACAAAAGTCCCCGAAAAAACCAAATTGGAAAAATCAGTGCAGTAGCTGAGAGTTTTTATTATTAAGCAACAGTGAGAAATTCTTAGTACAATTTGATGCTAAACTTTGGCAATGCTATAGAGAAAAATATTGTTAAAAAAGTCTAGTGAGGAATTTTCCTCACCCCACAAGCAATCCAGGTTCTGACTGCCAGCTCCAAGCGAGTCGTCCAAACAGCTTCTATTTAGGTCTGCGTCACCCTAGCACA
The DNA here is from genome assembly GCA_000404065.3 of Pinus taeda. Taxonomy (NCBI): domain Eukaryota; kingdom Viridiplantae; phylum Streptophyta; class Pinopsida; order Pinales; family Pinaceae; genus Pinus; species Pinus taeda. The sequence continues at coordinate 16,624 of APFE031289692.1, forward strand.
GTCCCTTCCACACTCTGCCTGAAACAGTTGCTCCTCAAGACATCTTTGTCTGTTGTTGACTAAGAAATTGTCTCTCCAGCACTCTAGAAAATCTTTCCGACCTCTAGAACTAAAACCTATCTTCACTCCAACAAAATCAAATTGCATCTAGAGACTTCTGCACAACCCTGCATTAGCCTCTATGTGGATATTTCTGACTATCTGCAAGCTACTCTCCAGAACTGGAATCTATTCCTCCGGACTCACTGTCCCTGCCCCTCTCTATCTTTGCTTCCCTTCTTTGACGCGACCTCTTTCGGCAACTGTTGATGCTCTCTAGAAAATCGAACTACCCAAGAAAATCGATCTCAAGTGTATGTTCTCCATCTACCCATCGACCTCCTCTTATAGTCTTCAATGGGACTCCAACGGCCAATATTAAAACATAATCGATGGTTGAGATAATCTTTGAATTGATCCATGTGAGTTTCTAAATAATTCTCACCTTTCTCAATTAATATTGATTAATTAACCCCTTTTCCTATGTTTAGACTTAGGAAATATTTAAAAATAGGCTAATAATCTAATTAAGACACTTCTATGTGGAATTTCCATAAAGGATTTATGGGTTATGAACTCTTGTGTTTTAGTCTCTCCACAAAGTTTTGAGACTATATCATCTCCAATGCTACAAAACTAACACTCCCTCTGAGCGACAAAGGTGTTATAGTGTTGCTAAGTTTGCACACTGTGACTGCTTGCCACGACCCACCAACCATTGCACAACTATGATGTTGCATATGTGTTGCTGCTTACAATACTATATTGTTGCCAACTTTGCATCTGCACTACAACTCCTCATTTGTTGTTGTTGCTACTGCAACTTACATTCATTTGAAATACTGAATCAATTGCCTTTGTGCTACATTTGTCCCCTAAGCATCTGATTACTACTAGCCTCTGCACTATCCATTGAAGAATTTGCGTTGTTGCTGACTCTGCACTGAGCCACTTGCTTTGTTGTCAACACTGCATCCGTGCTCCTCAGCACTTGACCACAACTAGTCTGCACCTATCACTCCGGAATCTAACTACATCATCAGAAACTGATCCATCCTACTATTGAAATATTGTGGGCCCCCGTAGCAAGGTAATGATCCATGAGGACACCTCAAAGGACTCTGCCCAAAACTCTGCAACTCTGGGACTATAGCTCCATATTGCCCCACCTCACTCCTAGAGGACAACTTGTCTATCTCTGCGGAAACTGTCGCCTGGTCCTGTTTCTCCTGCTCGTCCTTCTTGTTAAAAGGACATTGAGTATTGTAATGGCCAAACACGCCACACCTAAAGCACTTGACCTTAGATAGGTCCTTCTTCTTCTTCTTCTCCCATTGTCCCTGACTGGGACACTTTTATGTTAGGGCTACATTCTCTTCTTCCTTCTCACTCTTCGTGCCCTTGCTGTTGCTTCTGCTGATGGTGCTCTTTAATAGAGCTCACCTAAAATCCTCTTGTTGTAGGCATGACCACATGTTGTCCCATCTAGGCAATGTGTCTCAACCCAAGATACTTTGGACAACGACTTGCCACTCCTCTGAGACACTGTTCAGTGCCAACCGTATAAGCTTTGTCGGTTGAGATGCCTCCCAACAACTGCAAGTTGATCACAGCTTTCCTGAATCCTGGTGAGGAAGGGATCTATGCCTTCACCCTTTTGTATCTTGATGCTTCTCAGCTTCTCCTACAGGAACATCTTCTGCTGCTCGAAAGTATTCTAACATAGCTGGTCAATAGTGTCCCACATCTCCTTGGCGGTGGTCTTGCTAGATATATGCAAGACTATATGGTCCTAGACTCCATCCAAGATCAACTACTTCACCTTAGGACATGTCTTTCTTGTACTCCTTCAGCTGATCTGCATCCTGAGGTACTGCCACTACATTATCTACATACGTTTCCAGGCCATATTCACCCACAAGGGCATCCTAGCGCTTTCCAGATGACAAAGTTCGAGGCTCCCTCCAACCTATCATGATCTGTAAGCGCAATTGTGGCCATCTCTGAATCTGATTGAAAATATCCCTCTTCATCTACTTGGTTGTTGAATCTGTTATTCACACTCCCTTCTAGAGTGAGAAAAACTTCCTGCATCAACTGTCGAATGCAACTAAGAAAATTGGATTTCTACACTAGAAACACTCTGAAAGAAATTTCTCTCAATGTGTGTTCTTTCTCTTCCACTCGGCGTTGATTTTGCTCTAGCAAACTGCTGCAAAACCGTTTTGCACCAAAAAAAAGAATCTGCCCAACAAAAATATTGGATTGTTGCTCCCTCTGCCTACTGGAATCACTCAATCTGGCAAGTCAAATTTCTCTACACACCTGCACTGAAAAATTGAACTTGCTCAAGCAACTTGCATTGTCTGGCTTAAGCATTGCACAACCTTCGAAAAAGTGTCCCACTACTCCCTCTAAACAACTAATTTCCGCTTCTTCTTCTGAGCTTCCCCGTCTGATCAAAATCCCTCTAATACCATGAGAAAATTTCAACTACTGAAATCCTATTGCAACAATTGGAATTAATTCTTCTACAACAAATTAATCACACTGCAACCTTCACGAATAAAAAATAATGGGGAAGATAAACTGGCACACACACACATAAAATATGACATTTATTTTTGGACAAAAGTTCTAGGAAAAACCCAGCTTGGGAAACCGGTTCAGCAGTTGAGGGTTTTTTATTATTAAGCAACAGTGAGAAATTTTGAGTACAATTGGATGCCAAAATCTGGAAATCCTACAAAGAAAAATATTGGCGAAAATCTAGTGAGGAATTTTTCTCACCCCACAAGCAATCCAAGCTCTGACTGCCAGCTCCAAGTGAGTCATCCAAACAGTTTCTACGCAGATCTGCGTCACCCTAGCGCATTCCCTTCTACGCTTGCTTGGTAGTCACTGGTCATTGGAAATGGCACGCTTCATCCACATCCTGAGTCAGAGCCCCAAAACTTGGCCCCAAAGGTTGATGCAGCTAAAAGAAATATAAAAGCATATAAATCAACAAAGAAAGAAATAAAAAATGTAAAAGATGGTTCGGACAATATTTAGCTCATGGGCAAAATCCTAGCATGAGCTCTACCTCCCCCATTAGCCATCACTCAATTCCTCGAGCATTTAGTGCTTCATCAAAAGAAAGGAACTCTTGAAAGTCCTAACCCTGAAGAGCGATAAATTGCTTCATCTTAAAGGGGTATTTTTTTACATCGTAAGCTAGTTAGACATTTGAAGGTTAGTTTAGTGAAAAGTATTCATGTGCCCCTAACATTATATATGGTTCACTATGATGCTTTAATGGTTATTGTCTCCATTGATTAATGATTTCACTTGATCTTGAGAGATCTTTGTCAAGTGGTATTAGCACAAAGACCCCTTGAGAGATGAGCTTGCTCCCTTTTTTGCAGCGCTCCAAAGGTTGTTGTATCCCCATCTAGAGAGTAATATTTACCTTGATGATGCAATGTTGCCCCATCTAAGATGAGTGTTGGGTTGTGAGATGATTCCACATGGTAGCTAACCCTCATATGTATTATGTACCCCTGTATAATGAAACATTGAGCCAATGAGGTTAGGCATTAGACTACTGGATGGTTGGCCCGGATAGACCTAGAACACCCCCAAGCTAACCTTGACATTGTTTGATGGTTGTTGCTTGTTCCTAAGCCCGAACAATAACTGATTATCCTTGAGATGTCATTGGAGGGCTTGCACATCACTTGGAGACCTCAACACTTGAGCATGATAATATTACGTCACTCATTTTTCCCTTAGAAGGGGGGCATAGGGCATGATTGTGATGACTTCATGGTTTTGGAGGCATACCCATGCACTTTGAGCATTTCTTTAAGTGAGGAGCACTCGTGATCAATTTTGGCACTTGCTTGTGGCATATTCGACATTTATGTAGGATGATACCATGGTGGAGGACGTTATTTCCCACACACATGGAATAGTTTTAGGCATTTATGTTATGTTTTGAGCTATACTGCAGTTGCCTTGTGACCTCACACTTGTTGAACACTTAAGCAAACTTGTTGTAGGGATTTGCTTGTAAAAAGTATGAACATGTATGTTACACCTCATATCAAAAGAGGAGGCTTTATTTCATTTTGTATCATCACTCTTCACTCTCTATAGATTACAAATTAGTCTTCTCGTTTCTATTTGGGAAAAATGTGGTCTTTCGTGGTGCAAGTTTCTCTTTGAGATGGTGTTTGCTTGGAGATGGTTTCCTAAGATTGATTGAAGCATCTCTTGTGGAAAATTTTGTAACTTTACCACATAATCTCTATATTTTGCATGTTGTATTTGTGTAGTAGGGTTTCTAATTGCGCCATGATATAAATTGCAGAATTTATCTCGAAATCTTGCTCCTTTATGATATGTGAAATTGTTTTCTATGAATTCTTTAAGAGAACTTTGAATGTGCATCTCTTAAATTTGAAATTTCGCCACACAAGGAAATCGTCGGGGTTTTAAAAGTGGATGCCCTGCGCATTCCCCCTACTTCAACACGACCATTCTCATTGAATTTTGCCCTAGAAGACTCCATTAACCCATTTTGAACATGGCAGTAATCATAGTAGTGTTGATCAACCCTTCTTTAATAAATTTTACCTTTTTCATTCTAATTCCTACATATTTAGGGTTAGGGCTCAGGTTTTATGGGAAGTATTGCTTAAAAGTAATTTATGTTTGATGTATTAGTCCTTAAAGTAGGAAATGCATTTAATAATTATATACAAGCAAAATCTAGCATTATATGCATGTCAAACCCCTCTTTTAGGGCTGACATCAGCATCCGCTTCTATTTATGCATAATAGTTTCAGCCATAAAAGTTTAAAACTACATTATAAACCCTAAATCATATGTATCTATTTGAAGGTCTTGCTTCCTTTGTTGATTAATCATTGAATGGACTTTGCATTTGGCTGTTATATGACATTGTTTGCTTTATCATTGAAAATCTGCAAAACCCTAATTTATAGCACCCATATATTTGGTCTAGGAATAGAGTACCTGAACTTTGGCAAAGATTACTTAGGCCTATATCCCAATCTTTAGACCTCATTCAATTACCTTAAGAAATTCCCATTGAATATATTTTAGATGATCTTTAGCGAAGCCTCCCTTTTGTTCAAATACCACTAAATAGCAGGAGAAAGTTTCCTAAGGTGACAGTGGCAACCAATCTTTTGTTGCCCTAAAGTCTGGTTCTACCTAGTGGGGCATTGCACTAGGCCTGCTAGATTGTGTGGCAATAGGACCATCAATGGAAAGAGATGGGTACTGGAAATCATGTGGATTCTTCTACCTTCAGTGATCACAATTGAGCTGGCAATGAAGACACATTTGTGTCAAGGACTTGGAGGGACCACAAGGTGGATGAATTCATTTCAGAGAAAGGAGCAGTGGTTGAAGCAAATTTGGACCACTGAATATCATGGGGCTTTAGATGGAATATAAAGGGGATCCATCTGTGGAGAGCCATGTATACCAGATTTGAATTGGAAAGCTACCAAACAGAGAACTACCTATGCACCAACAAGAAAAGAAAAAATGGTTGGAAGATTATGGGTAGGAGCTGGGAGCTTACAGCATTCACCCATGGAGTCATAACAGAGGATTCATCATGCATCCCATTAGTCTGTTGATCTTGGTTCTGTTCAAATCTTTTGTCCACATTCTCTTCTTCTCAAATATCTGGCATTGTAAGTTGTAACCAAGAATTTTAATATAACTCAAGTTTATTGATATCATTTTTGTGAGTCTGCCCACCTGCTGATGCATCCCTGATTAATTTAAATAAAATATATTGGAGATATTTTGAAGCTCCGCCACCTTGTCGATTTGTGTTGTGTTTTAAAAATATTGCACAATATTAGAAATGGTAGCTCGAAGAATCTCGTCTACCACCCTGATTGTTATTAAATGGAGTTATTTTGCAACATCAAGCTTCATTCATGGTTATGCTATTTTCTGCAGATTTGATCAAGTCAACTGGATTGAGATTTGCAGGCCCTAGTAAGCTTTCTGTGTTAAATCTATGAGTTTATGGGACTACCCCCATCTCATATGCCTTAAAGATTCATATTCTGTAGCTGAATGACTGACATCCTCCCTGAAATCTAATGATCTCTAATTGTTCTTCAACATCTTCTTCTTCTTCCATTACATTGATTTTTATGTATTAAAGCTTGGGAGAAAGGTGCCCAATGGATAAGACTTTGTGTGGTTTTATTTTAAATCATCCTTGCATGTAATCTTTCTTTCAAACACCCCAAGAACTAGTTGCATATTCTCTGAGCTCACTGCATATCTACGGTATAAGAGCTTCACTAGAAGCTGGAAATTTCAAGCATAAACAGCAGAAAAATACTGCCAAAGAGACCATGGCAGTACATTCTGCACAAATCAAGGTTGAACTTCTTTGGTACAAGAGCCAGATTAGGACCTAACGAGGACTCTGGATGTCCTGCCATCATTCTCCCTTTCCAGAGAAACATCTTGTTGGACAACAAGAGATAGCTATGTCTATTAAGCATGGGAACCTAATCAATAATTAAGATCGGAAACTGGTCCCCTCAGCCAAGAGTACGAATATTGTTGGCTATAAATTGGTCTAGAAGACCAATTATGGACAAATTGAAAAGCATAAAGCCAGGCTTCTTGTTAAAGGGGCTCTAATAAAAGGAAAGTGTTGACTGCATTGAGACCTTAGCTATAGTTGCTAGGATGGACACAATTCAGATGTTACTATCTGTAGCTGCTTCATTTAGATGGGTGGTTCATTGGAGAGATGTCAAAGTGCCTTCTTTCATGGAGATCTTAAAGAAGAAATCTATATGCAGGAGCCACCAGGATTCATTCAAGAGCAACCTACACCATTAGTTTGCAAACCCAAGAAGTATCCATATGGACTAACACAAGAACCATACGCTTGGTATGAGAAGATCCATAATTTCCATCTTAGTCGTCAATACTCTCACTGTCCAGTTGAACTGAACTTCCATATTTGCCATCAGGATTTGTCAGATCCTCACTATCGTGTTGTATGTTGATGATATGAAGCTTAATCAAGGCCAACAACTCGCCTTCCTGGATTAAGAACTAAATCTATTGCTTCAGGATTCCTTTGAAATGACTGATCAAGGCCTGATACACAACTTCGTAGGCTTCCAGATCACTCAGTCCTTCTCAAGGATATCACTTTCCTAGCCTCGGTATGTACTAGATCATCTGCAATGCTTCAGGATCAAGGAATATAACTCATTTGCACCCCTCTTCCTCCTGGAAAGAAATAGTAGGTCGATTGTCCTCCCTTATTTGATTGTATAATCTATCTGTCTTTAATGGGTAGTCTACTCTACCTTACTCATACTCTACCAGCACTGATGTTGCTGTCAGTATGCGCAACAGACATCTGCTTGAGCCTCATGAGAGTCACTGGCAGGGGTCCAAACATATTTTGCGTCATCTCAAAGGCACCACTCATATGGGCATCCATCCATTATTCAGTGGACACTCCCATCCTTGTTCAAGGTTTCTTTGATGCATAATGGGATGGCGGTCTCGATGGGCAACAATCCACTCCAGGGTATATATTTATTCTCAGTTATTGACCAATTCCATTGTGTTTAAAGAAGAAGCAATTTGTGGGTATCTCCTATAAACACACACAGTGTGCTAGAGTTGTTCTTGTCAGGAAGCACCTTACCTGAATGAGGATGATTCTTGAACAGTTGGGTCAATCAAAGAACCATTCAGCTTATGCCTTATTTATAATCATGTGGATCATCAGAAGGCTAATCATATTGATGTTTGGATGCACTACATTTGGAATCTCCAATATCGGGGATGGCTTGTGCCCATCATTTTACCTTCAACAAATAAGCTCAAACTTTGTCAGTACCCACCTTCACCAACTGGCAAAATCACATTAGTGTGGAACGTTTCCCATCAAAGTGGGGATGATATATATTGTCTCCTCTCCGTAGCTGCTATTCATCTTAAGGGGGATTGCCGAAGATAGTGTATAATATTCACTTTTGGCAACAATTAATCCCATATTGTATCATTATTACATGTGTAATTATGGCAAGGGCCAACTTGTACACATAGGCTCATAACCCCTCTCAAGGAAAGCACCCTACCACTTAAGTTGGGTATATATAAACCAGCTCTCCGTTGTATTATCTAATGAAGTGATTCATCGTTCATTTATAACATGACTAGCTAAGGGTACCATAAGTATTACACTCTTATGCTTGGATTATTTTTGCTTAAGCACACTCTCTTGTGCTTTGGCTGTTTTTCCTCTTTCTAGTGCACTTGTGCTTTCCCTCTAACACATTTATGCTTGGTTACTATAGCAGAATTTGGGATTGTTTTTGCTTCTGTTTCACTCTCTTGTTATCACTTGTGAATCTCATTGGCCATTACATTTATTAGGAACTGTCTCAGAATGGGGTATCAAAATCTGCATGTTCTAACACCTGATGTGTAAAAAATTGTACTAAAGTACAACCATGCAATGGATAAAGCTTAGGCTATTAAATAATTATGCAAAATCCTTGACCAGTATAATGATCTATAGTCATAATGTTCTATCCAATGATAATCATGTAATTTGTGTTCCGGTAGGCAAATTGTAAATGCATTAATTCTTGTACAGACAAAAGATAGAATATGACAAGATAAAGACAGAACAGATGGAATAAAAAACAATGGACACCTCTTATACCTTGGTAATTAATTCGTGTAGAGAAGACATCCATCACAAAAAGTGCTTGTCACAGTCAGACTAGACAGAACTCTCGAAGAAGAAACAATGTCCCTATTTTATCTATTAATTAACCTTAGAGATTATGTTAATTTAAATAACTCAATGGAAGCATATTAAGCTACAACATAGCACATCTTTTGTTTGAACTTGTTTGCACCACTTTTAAAATACATTTTCCCTCCATAAGCTCCCTTCTTCCAGTCAATCCAAGATAGAATAGGGTGCAAATGTGGCCTTCAATACATACTACAACTTTACAAACAAAATTTCTAAGATGAACTTCCCACATATTATATACAGATAATAATAAGAAGCCCAAACTCCATTTAAAATTTCAACAAAACCAAGATACTCAAATAACTGTGATTTGTATCCAACAAACAATGTCAAATAACCAGAAACCTGAAAGCATCATCATGAAATCAACTCATTCTTACATTTAAAATTATCTGCAAAATATTAACTAACCATAATATCTCAACTATAAGTCTACTTCTAGCTATCGTGTCATGGAATGTACCTCACAAACCACTCCAGGCTCAGTTGCCACTGTGCGAGTAATATCCAAACCATTCCTTCTGAGACTCCTAATTAGGATCTGTACATATATAAAGTATGAGCACCTCAGAGACCAAGGACTCAATCTAAACCAAGTCACACAACTGCTTCTGGAACGTGCATCCATTTCATCAAGAATGTATTCTGCTAAAATAGAAAATGTCTCCCATTTTAATAATAAAAAGAAACATTACAGTTATCATATGGAGAATACAACCATTTTTCTTTTCAGCACATAAACCTTTCCAACATTTCACAAATATCTCTACAACTTTTGACCCATGGCAGCCCTCAAATTAGTGATTGAAAGTACACAAATCTATTATCAATAATGCTTGCTATATGATTGGAACATCGGATTACAGAAGGAAGAACTTGTTACAGCATTTAAAGGTAATAAAAACACTCATGAAGCTGACAAAGTAAGCTTCCAACATGATTAATGCAGAAGATGCTATGTGTAGGAGTATCTAGCTCATTTTGATGGGTTTTTTTTTCAAACTAAAACTTCAGCATCTCTTTTCACAAATTAAAGCATCCCTTTAGAAGTTGTATAGGCTATTAGCTGTGAACTTGTTTGTACATTAATGCTTCAGATTGAATATTGGCACCTACCATGAACCTACATAATGTTGAGAAAAACTCAGATTTGTTTTCCCCCGGTTACCTCACAGCACCAGATCCGGTAACAATATTTCTAAGCAATTTCAGCAACAAAATTACTTCGTAAAATACTAATCATTTAGTCTACAAAAATAGACTAGGAACAATAGAACGGAAAGAGATGATCAGGGAAAATTATAGCAGCTAAATTTCACTATTTTACCAAGTCTCCTTTTTTCAAACATGGTTCATCTATTTTTTTTCCAAAACCAATTCAACAGATTTCTATAGGATAAAAATTATTTTACTTCAAAAATCACTAAAATTTTCTATAAACCTTAAAAATCCTAACAAATTTGAATATTTTTACAAAAATATCGCCAAACATTTTATTGTAGGAATTTTACAATTTAGTGAGATTCGCCAAGGTTTACTGTTATCAATCCTTAAATTATTCTTGGAGATGATAACTAAGAAATTCAAATTACTGGTGGAATAAACTTAACAAGGCCAGAAATCATCTATAAAAACCAGCTTGAATCCCTAAATTGGTCTAAGACAACGAGATATTTATGTGAATTTTTAATAAAACTGGCATACATTTAAATCGACATCTAACCTCCACAGCAACATTACGTTTCCATGATTAAAAGGAAACTAGGCAACAGTGATCAATCATTGCCTAAACACGGTCATTTCCAAGAAAGCATATTTCCAAAAAGATGATACAATAATCTAAGATACAATACATTGAACATTCCTCAACCCAGCCATCATAACACTAAAGGGAAAAACTGTTTGGTGGGACTGTCTTACAGATGTAACTTTATCATTAATGGATGAATGCTTGTCCATAGGAACTTCATTTACAGGAACCTATGTCTAACGGCCAATTTAGTAACTGCAATTAGAGATATTGCTCATTGTGATTGATCTACACACACTTAGATATGTCTGTAATGAATCTCAAATTTGTATGCAGGAGCATTATTGTTCTTATGTGAAGGTAGGACATGCATCATGATGCACAAGTGATTTGTCACAACGGAACTCAGTAGAGCTGCATTTGTCAGTTCATTCCAGATCACAAAGACAGTTTCTTGTTGTGGAGCAAACCCTGTTAATGGCACGCCACACAATGATCATGATGCACAGGTGATTTGTCACAACAGAACTCAGTAGATCTGCATTTGTCAGCTCATTCCAGATCACAAAGATAGTTTCTTGTTGTGGAGCAAACCCTGTTAATGGCACGCCACATAAACACAGAGAAATCCCTGAAGTAAACAAGCTAAAGAAAATGGCAATTAGATACCGAGAACATTAACTCCTTTTAACCATTATACATCAACAGCAAAACTCAATATACATCAGGAGACACAGGGACAGAGTTACAGAACTGGAGATAGGATAAGATATGATAATTATATTAATGTCCAATTAATGATCACAAAAGCTAGTCAATGATACCAAAGAGTACCAGTATGGAATTTGGATACAATGTGGGAGTGCAATCATAACTCCTAGAAATGTCAAAAATAATATAAAGATGCTTACATAGTGATAGGTATAACATTGGGATATATGTATAAAACTGAGACAAAGGTACAGTGTTACAAAATACCAAGTGAATTTGGGCAACTCAACAACCTGTCAAGAGACAATGTGAGAGAAAGAGATCGAACAATGATGCTGTTGATGTCAAGATCTCCTGAGTTTGATGAGGAAGGGTGAAGGGGGTGAACAGGGCATTGGCTCGCTATTAGAGTCCTCTAGAACCGTCAGGGGGTCTGGCTATATGATCCAGGGTGGTATGTACGAGAGAGGGATACTCCTAACATTTGAGGTCAAAAGAAGGAAACTCTGAATGGATCTCTGGCTACTCCTTTGGGGCTAGCATACAGTCTGACGAGCAGGAGGTACTCTACTCTAAGACTATCTAGAACTGATCTCCAAGTCTCTAAGAATGTGTGGCCTAATGTACAAACCGACGAGCCGCTCTTGATAAGATAGGCTGGCCTCCCTGGGGGAAGAAGAAACCTGGGGTCTCACCGTTTTGTTGTTTCATGCACTCTGAAACTTTGTCAATTGTTTGTTGCTCTGATTTGACAAGTCAACAGGGAAGTCAGAGTTCATCATTTTGCTCATCACAAGGCAAGGCATAGTGTGCAGAAGCTAAGATCTATGGCAGAAGATTTCCCTGATGAAGAGGGCTAGGCATCTCTCGTATTGATACTGAAAGAAAGTAGAGAGGGAGCCCACGAGTCCCTATAAAGGCAATGATAACATGCTCTAATCTCGTAGTACAGAGGACACCAATAAAAAATATGCATCTATGTCTCCAGCCTCTGAAGGTGGTAAACCTAGCAAATCCTATTAGATCAAGGTATATGACAATTTGCCTCTATTTGGATTCGATGGGAGCCGACTGGAAATTGCCCCAAAGAGATATTGCATGAGCACATACAATGCTTACATGTATAAGGGGGGTAGATGATGTTTCCATCACGCAACTTCAAAAATTGCTCTAGGGAGAAAGACATCATCGAACCTAGGCTCATGGAAGGTGAGGTCCAGGTGAGCTAAGTGTACAATCTATAGATGTCTTCTCTGAAGGTTTGGCTGAGTGGCTGTCTAGTTAGAGCAAGAGATGGCTTGGCTCATCAAAGGAGAATCTAAACAAGTGCAAGCACTTTGGGGAGAGAGTAACCGACTAGAGACGTCGAGATGCCTTTGAGAACCAACCTCATGCCCAACCTAAGGGAGGATCTGAATCAAGAGCCTTCGAGGAGTGAAGTGCAAGGTAGGGATACCCTTCACAATAGCGAAGTCTATGAGAGATCAAACTCTATCGAGGAAAGAAACCAAATGGAAAAAGACCTCATGGAAAAGGGAGGGCACTGAAATCTACCTGTATGATCGGTTGTGGAACAATCCACTAACATCTGATCATATGCCCTATGTCACATGGTTCGAGTTCGAATTCAAGTTCAGCAACAATTAAGCTCGATTCAAATTCGATTTTCTGATGAGGTTTCGCATTAAGTTCGAATATACATATTTTTCTATATATATATATATATATGACAAAATAATAAAAAATATAAATCAATCAATAAAGCTATATGAGTAGCAATGAGCAACCACAAGCCACAAATCAGGACAACTATTCACTTCATGCTTTGGGCGGCGGGGGCAAGCAGAATCTAGAAATTGAATTCAGGAAATTGCAGAGAAAACAACACGCAGCGGCAGCACTAAGCAAACTAGAGCGAGTACACTCAAACTGATGTTGGCTTGTGAAAATCTATCGACAGCGATGTTAAATAAAGCCAAACCAATGGCCACCGCGGGAAACTAACTGGTGGGAAGCGAAACAAGAGAAAACCATATGTTTCTAATGGATTTTCTCATAAACCTTAAGACAACTGACAAAAACCGCCCAAACTCTAACCTCGAACCCCAAAAAATATTATAAATTATAAAATTCACCTTCAGGTTCGAATTCGTTGAGATTCGGCTATCAGGTTCGCTGAACCTGAACGAATTTGAAAAAAAAAAATTGGGTTCGTTGAATTTCGAACCTCAAGGTTCAAATTCGACGAACCTTGTGACATAGGATATGCCTGAGAAGCAAGGTTTGTACACTCTCAAACCTAGTCCAATTTGTCTACAATAAGCTTTGTCCCAGGATCTAGGAGCCATAAGGATTGTGGTTCTAATAATTGCCTCGATGGGGTGAGTTTAGTCAAGATGTCATGAAACTACCTCGCGAAACACTGTCTCTCAATGAGGGCTCGGGAACCATACCCTTTACTAAGTCAAGGCCAGAGGTACTGCCGCAACCCAAAGCAAGGCCCCATAACTCTCAAATAAGATATGATAAGATAATTTTATTAATGTCCAACCCCTGACCACAAAGGTAGGTCAATGAGGCTATAAAATACATTCAATCTCATAAATTACAATGCGGGAGTGCAAAAGAAACTCCCAAAATGATGCTAAAATCAGAAATATACGTTGCTAAATATCAGCTAAACATCTAGCTAATAACACGAATAACACTAACGAATCATAACAAGTATGGGTAGCCAAAAAGTTGGAAAAAAGCTATAGTAGAAGGTGCCACTCAATGCTAAAATAGAGACTGGTCTAGAAGAAATGATGTCAAGAAGTGTCCACCACAACTAACACGGGCAAGTGTAGAGACAATGACTACTACCATCAAAGTCAACCCAGACTTGATCTACATCTACACCATAGTTTTAAAAACTGGAAACGGTTATCGAACCAGTCACTTATCTAACCCTTATTCAAATTGGAACCAGATCAAACCAAATTGAATTGGATTCAATAAACCGGAATTGAAATATAAATACATAAAATAATTATTTTTATATGAAAAACTTATTTTTCAGATTGCAAACCATGATTCCAAACCATTGGAAACATAAAATGGAAATTCTTCTCATCTATATACCATGTAAGGATGCATATATCAAAATGGCACTGAGTGCAATACATATCAATGATATCATCAACAAAATACATAACCAATGCGGCTCTATATGGCCTTTAGACTCTAACAGTGCTAAAACTCAAACTACTAAGCCACTAGCCTACTACAAATCATTGATCAACACGATCACTCATCAAACTCATCATTACTACTAGGCATGGGATCATCAACAAAAGCTACATAAACATCATCTAGCTCAAAGTCTGAGAACTCCTCAAACTCCTCTCCATCCTCAATAGCAGTATTATGCCTAGCAGAACTAGAACCACAAGTTGGATGACTTACATGATTACTTCTTCCCTCACCAATACCATGTGTCACACTTGGTCTTCATGGTTTGCTTCCTTCAGCTTTTGCTTCAACTATGTTAGAATTCTGATGTTCTATGTTGTAACAATTACTTATTCCAAAAATTCTTTTTGATGCAATATTAGTTAAGCAATTGTAAATAGAACATAAACCAAATACACAATTGAAGACAACCAAGAACAAGATAAGACCAATGTGGAAAAATTCGAAGTTTGGAATAAATCGGTAAGGGTCCAAAAATTGAAAAAGTCATAAAAGTCGAGAGAAAATTGAAAAAAATCGGCAAAAACTTGGCAAAATTAAAAAAGTATGAAAATATTGAATTATTTAAAAAAATTTAGCATCTAAAGTATCCAGAACATCAGGTAAATGCATTGCTACATAAACATGAACACAAAGCTAATACACAAGACATATAAGAAGTCTAGTGCTACATCACATATCAACAGTGAATCAAGTTGTGACTCAGTTTCAAGAGTCAAAATATCAACAAAAAATATAACAAATGTATATCATCATCATGAGTCATGTACATGTCATAAACTAATCACTATCAGTCACTGAGTTCCTCTGCCCCTTTTACGAGAATAGGGAATGGCTTTGCATTTTCCTCTAGAGAAAGAAGGCCCTACACCTGGGGCTACAAATGGACTTTGTCGTCCTCTAGAATCAAAAATAGGAGGTTGATATGTACTCTGTTGTTGCCCATGCTAGATGGTGTCACCTCCTCTTGCTCTACCACTTGTTCCTGCTTCTCCTCCTCCTCCTCTACCTCTCTCTTCGATGCAGTTGATACCTCCTCCAGTGCCTCTGAATCCAACTCTAACCAATCAAGAGCAAAGTCCATGATAGGCCTCTTAGTCTCAACACTTCATGCAACAATGTCTACCATTACAGAGACTCATAGAGAATGCATACCTACAAATCAACGATCATTGTCTCAATGTCTCTCACGTTGAGCAGTGGATAAAACTCCAAATTCATGCCACAAAACTGGTTAAATCTCCTCCTCTTTAGCAGTGACAAACTCCTCCTCCCTCCACAGGCTCGAATCATAAAGGATTGAGTGCAAAATGAGTAAAAAAATCGGACTTTCCCAAACTTATATGCCGCCTAGAAGAGAGTCAAGATTTTTTGGATCAAATCGTGATTTTATCGGGAGTTTATCGATTAAATCACGAGTTTTTCAAGTTTGAAAAATTCCAAAAAAACTCGACCGATAAAATCAATGAGTTGAAAAAATCGCGATTTCGAGATGTTATTGAGAGATTTTCCATAGAGGATGAGACACAGAGAATTTAGGTCCAATAACTAGGGAAAAACCCACACGAGGAAAACCCAACCAAATTCTTCTTCTTGTTCAGCAAAGATATAAAGTACAATGAGAGATCAAAAGAATGAGTAAGTTCACCCAAATCTTCTAGCATGAAAGTCACTAGAACTTGGAAGCAGCTATTGATGCAAACACTAAATCAACCTTCGAGTTATGTTCTTACTCTCCAAGTCTCTCTCTCTCAAAATCTTCTTCAAGTCTCTCCAATTCTCTCTCTCTTGTTGGTCAAAATTGTCATTGATATCAATAAGAGCATTGATGAAGATAATGATGCATGGATGAATGTTGGTTGAGGCCCTAATACTAATGAAGATCACACTTGAAGAAGAAGCCCTAACATATGATAAGACCCTAAAAGCCATCATGAATAAAATAATGATGACAGTTCACAAATGTAATTTTATTAATATAAAAATGACCTCATTTAAGGATGAAATTGACATAGGCTTTATAGGACATTTTCCCCTTTCCAACAAGCCCTTACTCGCCTTCTAACTCCTCCTAGATTGAGAGAAAATGATTTTCAAGGTGAAATACAATAATTTTGAATGTTGGCTGACATAAGCCTACTTGTGCAAGTCGGCCTCACCTCTATGGGACATGTCCCCCCGTTAAAGGTCAAAATGTGTATAAATACAAGGTTAAACATCTCATTCCAATCATCCAATTCGGTGAAGACAATCACAAGAACACAGAACGGTGAAGAGTTCGCATCTCGTGAACTAAGGAGGCCGAGAAGACATTGTTTGGGTTAAATCTGTCATCAATACAACTCAGAATACTTATTCTTCAGACCTGTGTTAGCTCAGAATAGTGATTCAGATGGCAACCCAGTGAGAGGCTCGAACCTGTGGCTTGAAGTTGTGGAAGGGTTATATCTCGAACCTGTGGATACACCTCGGACCTGTGGAAATATACCTCGGAACTGTGGACTTACACCTCGGACCTGTGGAACTATACCTCAGAACTGTGGACTTACACCTCGGACCTGTGGAACTATACCTCGAAACTGTGGACTTACACATCAGACCTGTACTTTGAATCTGTGATAGACCTCGAACCTGCAAAAGGCTCAGTCATACATCGGTGGTAATACATCTGTGGAGATAGAACAGTGACTCGTAATACATTTGTGGAAGGCTCATACATCTGTGGAGATACAACTGTGACTCAGATACATTTGTGGAGTGGTCATACCACTGTGGATAAATTTGTGACTCGAGGCTCGAAGGTTCAGTCTTCTTTAGGCTCGGCCTTGTGACCTGTGAGGGGCTCGAAATAGTCAACACAAATCATTGCAGAAACATGTTATGTAAAAATTAATTAGTTTTAGGTTTATTATTTAATTTTAGATTAAATTAGACGAAATGGCACGATCATAAGATCATGCCCTTTCCCCAAAGGGTGCCCATGGCGATATATAAGCCAAGAACCCCATTGTAATCATTCATCATCTATCAATTCATCCTTTTAATAAAATATTTATACAAATAATTATGTTTATCAAGAAGTTTCCACTTCACTGGTATCAGAGCATCGATCCTGCCACCTGCAACATTGTTCAACCACCATTATCTTCATTCCTCCATGCTCACCATTCTTCCGACTGCCTTTTCTCCTTCACATTTGGCATATCCTTCCAACGCAGTTGTTTTTCCTTATTCGTGCTCCGCTGCCATTCTCTGTCCCTGACTGCCATCCGTATTGTTCGTTGTTTTTTTCCGCAGGTTGACTCACATTCAACGGGCTCCCAATCCATTGCCACTGCAACCCATAGTACGTCGCTATCATGATTTCGTTCCCTGTTCTACCATCCGCTGTCCACCACATCTGCACACTATCCGATCCAAATCTGCGTCTTTGTCCATTGGGTAAAGTCGTCGTTCTTCATTCGGTACGCTGAAATCTACGCGAGTTCTGTGGTGATATCCGTTGGAAGGATTAATCATGACCTTTTGGGTGGACGTAACTGTCCATAGGATATATATAATATATAATATAATTATATGCATAAGTTATATATAATATATTTCTATAATTTAATTATAGTTTATATAATATATAACTTTAACTTAGTTACAAGTTATATTTATATAAAAGTTAATTTAATTAATTAAATTTATTTTAATTAATTTAATAAAAATAATAATTTACGCTGGCAGATAAATACATGCCCCCACAAACTCGCTCAATGTCGACAATGACAATGGCGGATTTCCAAAAAAATTGTTGGACGTGGAGCATAGGATGAGTAACAACCACGATGAGGGCAGTAAAAGATTAGACGAATTCAAGATCAAGCTTGAGGGGCAGGCTGACAATATCAAAAAACAGGCTGACAATATTAAAAATCAGGCTGAAAAAATAAAAAATCTTCAGGATACGACAAATCGAATAGAAATAAAGATGGAAAATCATCATGCCCAAACAAAAGTAGACATCAGAAAGGCCTTAACAATGCTGAAAGTTCTGTGTAAAAGGGCGAATTGTACACCCGAACAACTACTAAAAGAAAATGAAGAGAATCAAGAACACATCTCATCAGATTCAACAAAGTCAACAGACTCTCATGAAGAGAATTCAGCAGACTTATCAGTTTTTCAGGATTTCAGGATTGGAGGATTGCAATGTTTCCATTGAATTTTGTCATGTATTAGGGTATGGAACTCGTATTTAATCAAGAGCACCAATCCCTCTATGTACCTTGATGTTAGTGACATTGGTTGTCGAACTCCTCCGAGATTCGCTCCCAAACCAGGAGCTTCTGAAAATGTCGCTCCCACTCCCGTTTCCGCTCCCGCTCCCCACTTTCGCTCCCACGCCCAAGTAACACTGAGCCAGATGGTACTGGTCACAGACTTTTGTTGTAGAGGCCATTTATAGCCTCCTTGGTTATGTGTTTTTGTTTTGATCTCTATATCAACATCGTGTATGTATTGGACAGTGCACTGGGTGCAATTTTGATATAATGGATATTTTCATGACCCTGCTTTGATCATATGTTGTCTTCATTCTATATTCTAATGCTGTGTGTTTGGAAACATGAATGAAAATCTTTAAAATTATGTGTTTTTATAAAAAATAAATATTTAATGTATTTTTTACAACGACCGAGTCATTGAAATCAAGTCGGTCGAGTCGATACCAAGTCGGAGTCGGAGTCGAAGTCGACCCTCGGCCGAGTCGGAGTCGGAGTTTTAAAACATTGCTTGTAAGTAACGTAATACTGTTCTTTGTGGCACAATTTCTGTATTCTGAATGATGAATTAAATATAATTTTCAGTAAAAACTGGGCAAAAGAAATCACGGCTCAAGATTTCAGAGTCAAATTCCCTAGTTTTTTTGTAGCATGTAACTGGTAGTTACAAATTTGTAATAAAACCTTGTGCTTTTCCTGCGTGGCATTAGTATGTGCTTTATCGCATCCTCGATATATAACCCTATCGCGATATTTATACATAGCCTCCAACGTGTGGATTGTCTATAACCTCCACATTGCCCTTTGATATGTAACCTAAGCATGCTTTGAATAAACCCTATCGCATGCATTGCATGTAATCTTTCAATGGTTTCCATATCTCTTTTTTGATATACCTTTCGCAATCCTACGTTGGCATACAACCTTTCAATGTGACTATTATATTTCATAATATCATTCGAAGTGGTTTTTTACTTCCAACATAACATAACTCATAGCTATCATCGCACTCCATTAAATTCATTACAACATCAACATAAAAACCTAATAATTTACATTTAACGAGAAGTTACAATTCATTACTCCATTAGATGTTAGTAATAAATTTAATGGAGTAGTTTACATTTAACTAGATGTTAGAATGATTACATTAATCATGTATGTTTACTAATAAGAATTTGTATTCATGTGTTTATGGACCTATTTTTGAAATTTTTATTAATTTTTCATTATATAATATATTAATTATATATTGAAAAATATGTATAGTCGAACCTAATGTCGAACCTCATATGAACCTGATCGGAAAATTCGAATTCGAATCGAACTCAATCGTTGTTGAACTCAAATTCGAACCCGAACCATATGACATAGGATTTGCCTTGAAAGACACATTAGTCTTGTACATTCATCTTGCAAAAGTAAAGAAGCCGAGGTCTTGCAAATTGAAAGAAGCAATTCTGAGTATATAATATTCGAAGTCTGCACAGTGGAGTTAGAATCCGATTTTGAAGCAGCCTCATTGTTTGAAAATCTCCTCATCTACAAAATTGAAGCAAAAGGCATCCAACATTTGAAGGACGAACTCAAAGAAATCAAGTAAGTATTGTTTATTTTGTTTTCTAACAATATGACTACAGTTTGCAAGAAAAGCAATAAGCTCAATGGAGCATCAAATCTTCAAGCATAGAAGGCTAAGGTATCTAACATTGAGGTATCATTTGTTAAAAGGTTTAGCATAAAATGCTTTAGGATTTGGTTACTTTTATGTTATTAGGATTGGCTTGAAGATTGTTAGTATTTAGGATTATAAACCCTAGATAAAACATATATAGTCTTGTTTCTAACTCATGATATCTAAGGCTTGTAAGTACAACAATGTCCCTGGAGCTAATTAATGCTTGTACTCAAAATCCCTTGTAATCCATTCAAGGTAATCAACACCCTAGTTAGACATTATGTTATTGTAATTGTATATTTTGCTTGTGCTTGTCAATAAATAATGCAGGGATATATTGAAGAAAGCAAAGTTGGAACAAATTGACTCATATAGACCATGAAAATGCTAAGAGGGAGTCCTTCAATAAGGAAACCCTACAAGGTTTGTAAAAGGAGCAACTCCAAATATGTCTAATACCATAAGAACCTCCTCATTAAAGGACATGATCATTTTGAAATTTATTACTAACTTTCTTATGTTTAGGTTTTTGAATTGTAAGGATTCTTGTTTGGGTGATTGATCATTAGATTGAATCTACCCTTATCATACTATCTCTTGTTTGATCATTTTTGTGAAACCCTAACCTTTAGGATTCACTGTAAAACCCTAGCATTTTTTATGCTAAGGGTATGTCGATGTTAACAATGAAACCCTAGTCTACTTAGGGGTTGTTGATAAAGTCTAGAACCTATAGTGATATCATATTCTCTTAATTTTTTGGGTTTTGGTTATGTTATGGAAAAAAACTTTAACCTTTTAGGGTTTGTTGTTGATGTCTAAAAACCCCAGCTTTTCTTACAGTTTACTAAATTAGGGTTTATGACAAAACCCTTGTAATAGTCAATATAAAAACCTAGAAATGAATATTTGGATGTATATGCTTCCGTATAATTGAAACCCTAGCCTGGTCAGAATTGTTGTATATCTAATTTTGAAGTTTGATGTTTATATCAATGTGGAAAAAGTCGAAGTCGGGATTAAATCGGCAAGGGTCCAAAAGTTGAAAAAGTCGTTAAAGTCGGGAGTTTTTCGAAAAAGTCGGCAAAATTAAACGGCCAGCCAAAAAATCAAAAAATCGGGATTTAATCGGCCAGCCAAAAAAATAAAAAAATCGGGATTTAATCGGGATTTATTCCCGACTTTTTCCACACTGGTTTATATCTAGGGTTTATGATAAGACCCTAGTATGAGACTAATATAAGTCTCTAGGAAAAAATAATGGAACCTAAAAAATTAAATGTTGGTATGATTGTTGTTATTCATGATTTTGTTTTTGAAATCTAGGTTTTGTAATAAAACCCTAATAGTTGATTTTCTAGAGTATGATAATCTAGAATTATAATGTTTTCGATTATTGATATGATTGAGTGATGAAATATAGGGTATGTGACAAAACCCTAGTAATGTTGCTACAAGAAGTCTAATGGATAAATTTCTTGATTAATAAAACTCATCTAGGTTTAGGTCTTGAATGTCTAAAATCTGATTTATTATACTTGACTTCATGCTCTTTACATATACACTTGTTTTTGGTTGTACTTGTTAAAGTTTACAGGTACATAGTCTTCAAGATGATGAAGACGCTTACCTCATATTTGATGATAATTTAATGATGGTGTTGAGCATGACGGAAAGAGGGAGTTGCGACAACCTCGATGACATTAATGTTTGATAGATGATCTTGTTAAGGAATGATGAAGTTTTGGGAAGATCTAAATTCTCTGATGAATTGTTATTGCAAAAGGAAGAGCTTGTATGACAAGAAAAATAAGATAGTTGATGGACTTGTCCTTGCCACTTGGATAAAGGAAACTATATATTTCCCTAGTTGAGAGGGAGCTTGAAGAGAAGTAAATAACTTGATGAATAGGGCATGAGGATGTCTAGCTTAAGCAATACTGGTGGTTATTCAATGTGTACAAGACTTGGAATTTTTTTTTCTGGTGTTGCTGGAAAAGTTGAAGAAGATAGCTTCCAACAAAGATGTGTTTGGATAATATAATGATGACCTAAGCAGCATCAATATATTTGAAGATCCCAAAGGTTTGTGTTAACTTGTATATATATTTAAAATTTTGTTGCTAATTGGGGTTGTGATTGTACGGGATCTCTCCATAAGAAGGTTGAACGTTTGAAGCATGCTTGGATTGGTGGATATATCTGGTTTAGGGAGAGATGAAGCATGTTAGGGCGACAAGATGCTTAGGAGGACATCTGGATGGCTTATGATGATGTCTAGATCCCAAAATGGGGAGGGTGGCATTGGTCTTAGAGCTCTGACCTTGGATACACACCTAGATCCCTAGGTTGGAGTTAGAGCTAAACCTTGATGGTACCTATGAGGTTAAAGCTTGAAACACACCTTAGTCCCACCCAATTAGAATACTCTGGTCAAGTATCTAATCTATAGCACTATGTGTTGTAACTCTTCATAGAGCATATCATTTTGAGATCTTCCATGTACTCTGTATATATGTAATTACGAATACCTCACTAGTTGAGAGGGAGTGTTGAAGAATGTAACTAGTGTTGGTCTTTATAATTGTATTTAAGTCATGATGTAAAATATATTTGTCAAAAGAAAGGAAAAGAAATTTTATTATAAAAAGAAATTGACTTAATAAAGCATGGGTTTCATGCTTGGGTCAATGGTCATTAGGTCAAAGCACCCATTGAGTGCTCTAGGATTTATATATTGAGTCAAAGTCTAAGTCAATGTATTCTAGACCCTTCTTGGGCTATTTAAAGTCAAGAAAGAAAATTATTTTGTGTCTTGTCTGTCCTCCACCAAGTCGGCTTCCTCACTTAATAAGTCATCCTCAATCTCATCATGTCGACCTCAAAAGTACAAACTCCAACCACTATATATAGCAAATATACTCGACCTGTTTTGAAGCAATTCAACTCATGAAGATCATTTGCAATTCAAGCATCAAGAAATAAGTGTGAAGAGATAACAAGAAAGTCTTTTGGCATCTATATAAGGAAACTAATATAGCAAAGGAGGAAAGGATTCTTGGAAGTCGACATTTCTATCTCAAATGCAACTACAAGGCCGAAGGTATAGACCTAATTTTGAAGTGCAAGTGCAGGTCAAAATTCTTGAAGGATTAGGCTCACGTTAACTTAAAAGAAACAAGTTGATACATGGAAGCTGACTTCGTGGATGGAAGAAATTTATATTTTGATCAAAAGGGTCTTGGTTGTCTCAATCTGATTTGAATCTATTGTGGAAGAGTTTGATTGGGTTTCCCCTCCTTAGGGGTTTTTCCCTAGCTTAGTGCCTATATCTTGTGTTCTCTTGTTATCTTTGAAGTATTGGCAATTATCTCGATGATGAAAACATAATGAAAAAGAAGAACTCGTAACTAATCACAAGGAATTATCAAGTAAAGAAGAAATCTAATGAATAAGAAACCCTAAATGTTACCCTAATGGATTTATCAACACTTTTCCTATGTCCTCAAGCATGAGGCCTATGCAATGTGCAATACATCGGGTCCAAAATAAGGTGCTATATTTGGCCTCTAACATCTTTCTGCAAGAAAACAGTTTGAGGCATTATATGTGATGACCCACACAACATTTTGTTCCCCCACTATTGTAACCATCTCATCCAAAAGCTAAAATAATAGGTTGGCATCTTTCACCAAATCAGATGCATCAACCCATCTCAAAAACATGGTTCCTTGAGGGCAAGAGGCAAGGAAATTTATGATATTGTCGTTTTTTCTATCAGTCCATCCATATGACATGATGGAACAGCCTGTTTTGGTCCATGACTCTTCAAACTCGATCAAATATTCTCCAATTGACACACCAAGCTAAAATAATAGGTTGGCATCTTTCACCCTATCAGATGCATCAACCCATCTCAAAAACACGGTTCCTTGAGGGCAAGAGACAAGGAAATTTATGATATTGCCATTTTTTCTATCAATGCATCCATCTGACATGATAGAATGGCCTGCTTTGGTCCATGACTCTTCAAACTCAGTGAAATATTCTCCAATTGACACAAACTCTCTTTGCAAAAGAGCCCCCCTCAAGTCATACATAGTAGGGCCTTTGAAGCCCTTTCCTGCAACAAAAGCAGCATCCCACATAGCTTGGTAATAAGGTGAGTGAGCTACATTAAAGGGGATATCTGCATCATACCACCATTTAGCAATGTATTTAAAATAACATATTTACATTTCCTTTTCCAATGAACATCCAAGTTAGGTTGAGCTAGACTTGGTCGGGAGGTAGCAGTAGTAGCAACAACAAAGGTGGAGAAAGGTGTGAAAAAACTCTTAATGTTGATCCTTTCTTTACCTTTGGCTTGGCCTCGAAGTTGAGAGTGAGACCCAAGAGGCAGAGTGTAAAAATTGGAAGCGACGGCCAAATTCCACTTTGGATAGCTCATTTGATGGAGATGATGATTGCATTGATTTCTTCCTTTTGAGAGGACCAAAATTGACCTAAAGATCATCAAATTTTGACAAGGAAAAATGTGGTTTTGAATTTATGCCCACACAAGTGCAAATTGTCAAGGTCGACCACGTCATCATGTAGGCTCATGAAGCCCAAGAGACATGTCACTTCACCCTCAATGACTCGTATAAATAAGAGAGACCACTAACTGCATTTGGAACCTCACTCACTCACACACTCTTCTCTCTCCTTCTCTCATTGGTTCATATAGTTATTGGGCATACCTTTTCTCTCACATGTGTGGGAAAAACGATGGATTTGCTGGGCAAATTATAGGGCTGAAATTTCACAATTGTTACAGGGATTGACTAGTGTTGACTAGGCACTTTGACTCATCCTTTGACTCCGATTTTGGTGGGAAATTTTCGTTTTTGGCAAGCCATACAACTCGGCACAAAAACTGAGAATTTCTAGGCACTTTGACCTGTGTTGACCGCAGTCGTTGTTTGACCGCAGAAGTTGACTTCAATTGACAGAGTTTCACTGTTGTTTGGATGACTATTTTGGTTGTTGTTTGACCAGTGAAAGAGGTTGATTTTGACTGCCTTTTACCGAGCTTCAAAGAGGAAGTTTTGTTGTTGTGTTGACCATCTTTGACTTTCTAGTAGCAATTGAATTTGACTGCAGTTGACTGCAGATTTGTCAAGGTTGTTTTGACTTTGATTTGGCAAGTCAATTTTGACTTTTTGTACCCTCTCTCCACTAAACATTTGATATAATAATAAGAATAATTGATCAAAGGGTTTTCCTCATCTTGGGGTTTTTCCCTAGTATCCGCCAAATCTGGTGTCCTCTTGTCTTGGCTTGTCTCCTACATTTTATTAATCATGTTCTATCTACAGTTAATGTCAATGTGATTTATTGTTAATGTGATTGCTATTGGAAAACTAAATTGGAAATTGTCATTGGGTTGCTAAAGGAACATTGAAGTAATTGTGCTAACTTGCTAAGCATAGAACATATTATTGTTAATTAAAATTAACATGGTATCAGAGCCCAGGTGAAGACAAAGCCCAAGCAAGAGAGAAAATCAATCACTAAGAGAATACATTGGACAGACTAGTGGACAAGCCTCAATGGCTTCTACATCTTACTTCAAAACTGAGGATAAGCTCAAAGACAAATCTGATTATCATGCATGGAAGAAGACTTTGGACTCGACTTTGGAAGAGCATGATGCAATGGGCTATGTGCAGGGAAAAGTGGTGGAGCCTCCTTCAAATGCACCTGCTGCTACAAAGACGAAGTATAAGAAAGGTGAGATCAAAGCTAAGAAAATTATCATAGACTCCATTCAAAAGCATTTGGTTGCCTATATTTTTGATTTGGGAACATCTAAGGAGATGTATGATAAGCTGGTTGGGATGTTCAAAGTGAACAATGCAAATCAAATCCACTTTCTCAAGAACAAGTTGAAGGACATCAACATTGATAAAGGGGAATCCATCCAATCCTACTTCATGAGAATAACGCAAATCGAGAATGACTTGCTATCTATTGGAGAAGTTATTCTTGACAAGGAGCTCTCGCTCATTGCTCTTGGAGATCTTCCAAGATCATGGGATGTGTTTAACACCACCATTCTCAACAATGACAAGATACCTGGTTTCGATGAATTATTAGCTTGATGCACTCAAGAGGAGACAAGCCCTCAAATGGAAATAAACCTATTGCTTTCTCTGCTCATGCAAAGAGGAAGAATAATGATGGTCCAAGAAGATAGGGTCAAGGATTCAAGAAAGGAAGAAAAGGACAGTGCTACAATTGCAACAAGTTCGGCCACTATGCTAGAGAGTGTCCTCACAAGAAGAATTCTCCAAGGGATGATGACAACAACAACCACAACAATTTCAAAGGCAATGGCAATCAAAGGAACAACAAGTTCAACAACAAAGGAAGGAGGAATGCTCCCACTGCTCGAAATGGAAATGGTCGACCTCCCAAAAGGACGAGAAATACCTAGTATGATGAAAGTAATGTTGTAGAAAAACAAAATGAGCTTTATCTTATTTCAACTCTATCTACTACCTCTCCTCAAGATACTTTGGATCATTGGTTGATTCATAGTGGAACCTCAAGGCACTTCACTAGGTACAAGGAGGCCCTCTCAAATTTGGTTGAAAAGAAGACTAATTTGGAGATCATACTTGGAGATAATGCCACCCACCCAATGAAAGGGATAGGTATTGTCACTCTTCACTTGAATCAAGGTCAAACCATTCATCTATAAGAACTGTTTTATGTGGCCAATTTGAAGAAGAACTTGGTGTCTATTTCTGTGATGGAAAATAAAGGCTTCAAGGTAGCATTCATTGATGGAAAGGTATGTATTTCACAAAGAAACCCTAAAGATGCATTTACTCTTGGATTTAGGGTTGATGGTCTCTATCAAGTTGGGAAGTCCATTGGGAGCTTTAGCAAGTGATACTTCTCTTCAGTCTAAGCTATGGCACCGGAGGTTCGCCCACTTACATTACAAATCCTTACCTAGGGTAAAGAAGATGGTCACGGGCATGCCCAAGTTCAATATGAATGTTATGAATATAATTCATATAAAAATAATAAATGTAAATATAAATATAATAATAATAAATAATTAACTAATAGTTAGTTAGTTAGTAATGACGAGGCATGTTTTAGAGACATGAACATTCATGAAAGAGAACCTGCCTAGGTATATAAGCGGGCCCTCATTGTAATCATTTCACACATCTTTTTGTACATTCAACAATTCTTATATACAACTACTACTTGTCCTACGATCGATACTTGCATATTTTAGTTCTTCTGAATTATTCCACTACATATACGAACTTTGTTCGTTACATTGGTATCAGAGCCATGTTCTTCGATCCCGGCAGTTGGCCATTGAAGTCTCTGTCAACCTTGTTGTCGTGCAATTGAAGTGTTTCGCTACACAGAACTTGCAGTTTCTCCATTTTCACCAATTGGCCCTTGGCCATAAAAAATAAAAAATAAAAAATATATAGAGAGAGAGAGATTTTCAGAGGACCAATTAAGTACAAAAGGATTATAT
>APFE031289692.1:46707-92770 GCA_000404065.3 Pinus taeda
TTTGTTTTGAGTATAAATGCAAAAAAATATAAAATATATATATATATATATAGCAGACGCTTCCGCGGACGCTTCGCTTCCTAGATTTTTGGAAAATGACGCTTCCGCGCTTCCGCTTCGCTCCCGCTTCGTGCAACATTGAGCCATACAACTCGGCACAAAAACTGAGAATTTCTAGGCACTTTGACCTGTGTTGACCGCAGTCGTTGTTTGACCGCAGAAGTTGACTTCAATTGACAGAGTTTCACTGTTGTTTGGATGACTATTTTGGTTGTTGTTTGACCAGTGAAAGAGGTTGATTTTGACTGCCTTTTACCGAGCTTCAAAGAGGAAGTTTTGTTGTTGTGTTGACCATCTTTGACTTTCTAGTAGCAATTGAATTTGACTGCAGTTGACTGCAGATTTGTCAAGGTTGTTTTGACTTTGATTTGGCAAGTCAATTTTGACTTTTTGTACCCTCTCTCCACTAAACATTTGATATAATAATAAGAATAATTGATCAAAGGGTTTTCCTCATCTTGGGGTTTTTCCCTAGTATCCGCCAAATCTGGTGTCCTCTTGTCTTGGCTTGTCTCCTACATTTTATTAATCATGTTCTATCTACAGTTAATGTCAATGTGATTTATTGTTAATGTGATTGCTATTGGAAAACTAAATTGGAAATTGTCATTGGGTTGCTAAAGGAACATTGAAGTAATTGTGCTAACTTGCTAAGCATAGAACATATTATTGTTAATTAAAATTAACATGGTATCAGAGCCCAGGTGAAGACAAAGCCCAAGCAAGAGAGAAAATCAATCACTAAGAGAATACATTGGACAGACTAGTGGACAAGCCTCAATGGCTTCTACATCTTACTTCAAAACTGAGGATAAGCTCAAAGACAAATCTGATTATCATGCATGGAAGAAGACTTTGGACTCGACTTTGGAAGAGCATGATGCAATGGGCTATGTGCAGGGAAAAGTGGTGGAGCCTCCTTCAAATGCACCTGCTGCTACAAAGACGAAGTATAAGAAAGGTGAGATCAAAGCTAAGAAAATTATCATAGACTCCATTCAAAAGCATTTGGTTGCCTATATTTTTGATTTGGGAACATCTAAGGAGATGTATGATAAGCTGGTTGGGATGTTCAAAGTGAACAATGCAAATCAAATCCACTTTCTCAAGAACAAGTTGAAGGACATCAACATTGATAAAGGGGAATCCATCCAATCCTACTTCATGAGAATAACGCAAATCGAGAATGACTTGCTATCTATTGGAGAAGTTATTCTTGACAAGGAGCTCTCGCTCATTGCTCTTGGAGATCTTCCAAGATCATGGGATGTGTTTAACACCACCATTCTCAACAATGACAAGATACCTGGTTTCGATGAATTATTAGCTTGATGCACTCAAGAGGAGACAAGCCCTCAAATGGAAATAAACCTATTGCTTTCTCTGCTCATGCAAAGAGGAAGAATAATGATGGTCCAAGAAGATAGGGTCAAGGATTCAAGAAAGGAAGAAAAGGACAGTGCTACAATTGCAACAAGTTCGGCCACTATGCTAGAGAGTGTCCTCACAAGAAGAATTCTCCAAGGGATGATGACAACAACAACCACAACAATTTCAAAGGCAATGGCAATCAAAGGAACAACAAGTTCAACAACAAAGGAAGGAGGAATGCTCCCACTGCTCGAAATGGAAATGGTCGACCTCCCAAAAGGACGAGAAATACCTAGTATGATGAAAGTAATGTTGTAGAAAAACAAAATGAGCTTTATCTTATTTCAACTCTATCTACTACCTCTCCTCAAGATACTTTGGATCATTGGTTGATTCATAGTGGAACCTCAAGGCACTTCACTAGGTACAAGGAGGCCCTCTCAAATTTGGTTGAAAAGAAGACTAATTTGGAGATCATACTTGGAGATAATGCCACCCACCCAATGAAAGGGATAGGTATTGTCACTCTTCACTTGAATCAAGGTCAAACCATTCATCTATAAGAACTGTTTTATGTGGCCAATTTGAAGAAGAACTTGGTGTCTATTTCTGTGATGGAAAATAAAGGCTTCAAGGTAGCATTCATTGATGGAAAGGTATGTATTTCACAAAGAAACCCTAAAGATGCATTTACTCTTGGATTTAGGGTTGATGGTCTCTATCAAGTTGGGAAGTCCATTGGGAGCTTTAGCAAGTGATACTTCTCTTCAGTCTAAGCTATGGCACCGGAGGTTCGCCCACTTACATTACAAATCCTTACCTAGGGTAAAGAAGATGGTCACGGGCATGCCCAAGTTCAATATGAATGTTATGAATATAATTCATATAAAAATAATAAATGTAAATATAAATATAATAATAATAAATAATTAACTAATAGTTAGTTAGTTAGTAATGACGAGGCATGTTTTAGAGACATGAACATTCATGAAAGAGAACCTGCCTAGGTATATAAGCGGGCCCTCATTGTAATCATTTCACACATCTTTTTGTACATTCAACAATTCTTATATACAACTACTACTTGTCCTACGATCGATACTTGCATATTTTAGTTCTTCTGAATTATTCCACTACATATACGAACTTTGTTCGTTACATTGGTATCAGAGCCATGTTCTTCGATCCCGGCAGTTGGCCATTGAAGTCTCTGTCAACCTTGTTGTCGTGCAATTGAAGTGTTTCGCTACACAGAACTTGCAGTTTCTCCATTTTCACCAATTGGCCCTTGGCCATAAAAAATAAAAAATAAAAAATATATAGAGAGAGAGAGATTTTCAGAGGACCAATTAAGTACAAAAGGATTATATATATATATAATAATATAATATATATAGGGCCATTTAT
The DNA here is from genome assembly GCA_000404065.3 of Pinus taeda. Lineage (NCBI taxonomy): Eukaryota > Viridiplantae > Streptophyta > Pinopsida > Pinales > Pinaceae > Pinus > Pinus taeda. The sequence goes on from APFE031289692.1 coordinate 49,546, forward strand.
TGTTGACATAAAAATATCGACAAAGCAAAGAAAGAAAGGAAGATGAGTTCCACACAACAATCGTTATTTTGGACTCAATGTCCATTTTGTCTAAACGAAATTGGATATGCATATATTCAAAAAAAGTGCAAATTATGTTGTCCAACGCGTGGAAGATTATTTAACACCAAAGAACATCAAGGTAATATACGGACACAAATAAAAAGATTAGAGGATGAATTCACAAAGCTTGAACAAAAAAACAATGCTTCGGAAACGAAATATAAAGATCTCGAAGACATATTTTACAATAAGTCAAAAGAGAATGACGAGGAAATTTTGCACCTATAGGACCATAATCAAAAATTACTTGAACAAATCAAGAAGTCCAAGGTTAAGAAGCAAAAATTAAAGCAAGAAAATGAAAGTTCTAAAAAGAAATTCAACGAGAATCTATCGAAGAAGGAAAAAATAAAATTGCATTTAAAAACCCTTTAATCAAAGGCTTTCAGAAAAAATCAAAAGTACAAAAGATAAAGAGAATGATACTAAAGACAAAGTCAACGATTCAGGAAATGACGAACTTTCACGTCTAAGGAATCATAACCAAGCCTTACTTACACAAATAAAGAAGCTTAAAAGTGACAAGAAGTCACTAAATGACAAGTTAGAACAACTTACTCAAGAAGAAGTATTGAAGTCTCTGGTCATTTCAGTCCAAGTTGAGGATAAAGGAATAAATATCGATCCAGTCAATATCACAACTCAAGAAGAAGAGAAACCTATAGAAGTTAAAACCAATCCAGATTTGCAATTCAAACAATGGAAATTCCAATTGATGGTTTTGTAGACAACCCAACAAAAACAGTACCTAAAGTAAATGAGAAAATTAACAAATACATGATAAGGAGAAATCCAACCAATAGAACTCCTTATCAACATTCGAACCATAAGAGCAGACAACAAAGTCAATCTATATATTTGAACCATTCTGAACAGAAGCAACAAATTTATGTTCCAAGGAATACTAAAATTTGCAGAATCCAATGCTATGATAACAATTCACTACAAATTTCCAGTCACCAAAAAGTTCCACGGAAGATTAATCTAGGATAGCAAATCCACTCTCAATCCGACAATTTTATTTATCACTTAGAGGAGCATATCATCTTGTATCAATGAAGATGATAGTTCTTGTTGATTTCTAGTAACATCAGATGTGCTCTAAGCCTCAAAATTTTCAAGGAGGCTAGGACACATGTATTCTAGAATACTTAGAAATCGTTTTGGGAGATTCCACACAGAGACATTTTTATTAAGACAATTAATTATTCTTAATGGGTGCCTAAGTCTAAACTTAGGAAATTAAAATAATTAAAGGGTATTAATTAAACAGAGGTGAAACTTCTAGAAGAAGACGGAGATCGAATCCAAATGATCTAAGCCATTGATTAGAATCTAATCTGGGCCATTGATTACTCAACTAGAGGATTATAAGGACTTCGATGAGCATTTGGAAATACACATCAGAGAGAGATCAAGAGATCGAATTTCTCAGAGAGGGCAGTGCAGTAGTTGCTAGAGAATCGATCAAGGAGATTTTGTAGCGAGGGGCAAGGATAGTTCCCGGAGGGAAGTTTTCTTGGTTCGAAGAGTACAAGGCAAAGAGGGCAAAAAGACATCCAGAGATGTTGATGCAGGGCCACGCAAAGCTACGTTGTGGCAGCGCATAGCTTCAGAGGGAGATCGAAATTTTGCTGAGGAGCAATCAAGATCTACTGCCAGAGTCGGGGTGTCAAACTGGGAGGCCAGAGAGCTAAAGTTTCCAGCGAGCAGAGGATCAAAAGGAGGTGCAGCACAGTCCTAGCTGCATTGACGCAATGACTGCATGGGGTTGACCCAGAGATTGCACAGAGACAAAACAGGGGCTCACCTCTAGCGCAGATCAGTGTCGGTTCTTCCAGTGACAGGGTGAGATCATCTCACTATATTTTTTTTGCCCAATTTCTCTCTGTGTCAGATAGCCAGTTGGGCATCCAACGAATTGTATTCAGAAAACTACTTGTTAATAATACAAAACCTCAGTTGTTGCACCGAATTTCCTGCATTGGGTTTTTCCAGGGACATTTGTCCAAAAATAACGGTGTCATATGTTGTGTATTTCTTTCTTGCTCAGTTTCTTGCTTCCGCATTTAATTTAACTGGTGAAGGCTGCAGTGTATTAGTTTCGGTATTTGTTGTAGGATGCAATAAATAATTTGTTCAAAAATTTAACAAATAGAAGAAACTTAATCAATTGTTGTAGTAGAAATTTGGGCCTTCCAAATTTTCACAGTTCTAAGACAAGAAGATATTCGAAACAGAAAAAGAGGTTCGGCCCTTCATCAGTAAGCTTTGAAGAGAGGAGACATGTTATGAATATATTCATATAAAAATAATAAATGTAAATATAAATATAATAATAATAATTAATAATTAATTAACTAATAGTTAGTTAGTAATGAAGAGGCATGTCTTAGAGACATGATCATTCATGAAAGGGCCCCCGCTTAGGTATATAAGTGGGCCCTCATTGTAATCATTTCACACATCTTTTTGTACATTCAACAATTCTTATATACAATTACAAATTGTCCTACGATGGATACTTACATATTTGTTCGTTACAATGAACCATGAAGGTGTTTTTCAAGGTTGTACAGCTAGGAAACTTAGAAAGGAACCATTCCCTTTTAGTGAAAGCAAGACCACCCATATTCTCCAATTGGTCCACTCTAACCTATCTGGTATGTTGCCTGTAACATCATTGGGAGGATACCTATATTATGCAATCTTTGTAGATGACTTCTCAAACAAAACATGGATCTATTTCTGAAAGAAGACGGATGAAGTGTTTAAATGGTTTCATTCTTTCAAAGCCTTGGTGGAAAATCAAACAAGGAAGAAGATCAAGATATTCAAAATCGACAATGGATTGGAATATGAATCAAATAAATTCAATGACTTTTGCAGAGAGATTGGCATTAAGAGGGAGACAATTGTTCCATGTGTTCCTGAACAAAATGGCGTCGCTGAAGGAAGAATCGAACAATCATGGAAGCCACCCATGCCATGCTCCATGATCAAGGCCTACAGAAGTTCTTATGGGGAGAAGCGACCAACATTGTTGTGTATGTTCAAAATAGGAGCCCGCATCAAGCATTGGATTTCAAGACACCCGAGGAAGTTTTCACTAGTAAGAAACTTGATGTTTGTCGCTTTAGATTATTTGGTTGTCTCGTGTATTTTCATGTGCCAAAAGGGAAAAGAAACAAGTTGGAAGCATCTGGGAAGAAGGGTATATCTGTTGGCTACAGTGAAAATTTGAAAGCATACAGAATCTATGTACCTAGTCAAAGAGATGTGGAAGTAAGTTGTGATGTCACCTTTGATGAAGATACTGCCCTTTGAAAAGCCAGAAATCTCCCCAATCCAAGGAAGGACAATGATGATGCTGTGGAAAAACAATATGAACCTCTGATAGATGAGCCTATGCCCAATGTTGATGGTCTGATGGATCCTATTGATCCACCTCCTGGTGATCCCTCTACCTGAAGGAAACAAAACCTATGGCTCAAAGATACTCTCGAAGCCACTGAAAGACATACTGCTCCAAGAGGGACATTTCGTTAAAATAAGAAGTCGAACAAGTACCAAGGATATTTTGTTGCTATGAGTACTATTGTTCAAGTTGAACCATGCACATTCGAAGAAGTCGTAAAGCACCAAGTATGGAACTACGCGATGAATGACAAATACAAATTGATCATGAAGAATGATGTTTTGGATGTGGTGCCTAGACCCAAGAAAAAGTTTGCGATCACTTCTAAATGGCTTTACAAAATTAAACATGGAGTTGATGGGAGTATTGAATAATATAAGGCCAAGTTCATTGCATGAGACCTTCTCTCAAAAGGAAGGAGTGGGCTATGACGAGATATTTGCACCGGTTGCCCGATATACCACTATTTGATCTATTATTGCTTTAGTTGCCTCTCAAAGATGGAGCCTACAACAAATGGACGTTAAGACTGCTTTCTTGCATGGCTCGCTTAAGGAGAAAGTCTATTAGGAACAACATCAGGGGTTCGAAGTACAACATTGTGGGACAAATGTATGCAGGTTGAAGAAAACCCTCTATGGCTTGAAGCAAGCCCTTGGGGCTTGGTATGAGAGGATTGATAGCTATCTTATGAACTTGGGATTCACAAGGAGTTATGTTGATCCTAACCTACTCTTCAAGGTTGAAAAGGACATGCCTCTCATTTTGGTTCTTTATGTTGATGATCTCTTTCTAACGGGTGTCGACCCTCTCATTTATCAATGTAAAAGGGAGTTGACTTCTGAATTTGACATGAAGAACCTAGGATTGATGCACTATTTCCTAGGGCTAGAGGGCTGGCAAAATCAAGGTGAGATTTTCCTTTCTCAAGGAAAATATATTGTGAAGCTGCTAGAGAGATGTGGGATGGTGGATTGTGAAGAAAAATTATGATATGCACCCTTAACCCAGTTTACAAGTTTGCATGTGTTGTTTAGGCCCAACCCACATGTTTTTGACATGCTGATATAAATTTCAATATGCATTAATTGTAAACATTGAAAGAGTACTTCTACTATTTTTCATTTTCCTATCAACTAAAAATTAACACATAATTTTTGCAAGCATTTACACATGTGAGACACTAGTTTTTGGTCAAGGTGACCCCAGAAAAACCCCACAGCCTCTTGGGGAAAATCGGTCTTCAAAGGAGGATTTTATTGCTTGAGAAAATTAGTCTAAGTACATAAAATAATCATAGTACTTATCTCTCTTAGCAGTTGAAGCATTAAATGCAAATCTAGAAATTTGTGCCAACTGATATTTTTCAGATTTCACAATTTTTCATGCCCAAAAATTTTTGCACTTTCTCACAACTTAGCTCCTCGATTTTTGTGCCCAAGATTCTCCCTCGATTTGTGTGCTAAATGTTGCCTCAATTTCTATGCTGGAAGTGACTGCAAAACATCGAAATTCATGACAAGTGATAGCAAAGGCCCTCCTCGAAAATCACGCTGCATGTAGCAGTAAACCCAAAAATTTCGCCTCGATTTTCAAGCCAAGTCAATGCAGGAATAGCCCTCGACATTTGTGCCCAGCAGCCTCAAAAATCATGTTGTTGCCCTTGATTTCTATGTTGTTTGCCTCGAAAAACGTACTGCATCCTTTCTAGAAAATCAAGCCCTCCTCTTGCTACAAATTCTCCTTGAAGTTTGTCTTCTCCTCTTCTCCTCATGCTCTCTCAAGTGTGAAGTGAAGAATGAGCCTCCCTTTTCTCCTTTTGTCTCCTAGAAAAGATTGAATCTCTAAACCTAGGATCCAATGGATGAGATTTAATCTCAAAATGTGTGGTTGAGATTAACTCTCTCAATTGACCCCCTCACACATTGACCCCATTACTTAAAAGTCTCCTAGTACCTTTTTCAAGTTGTATACATTTTTCTATTTTTCTCATAAAGTGATTTTTCACGTCACTTTAATATTAGAAAAGTACATTGTACTTTACACAAAGTCACTTTATAAAGTACAAGTGACTTTAATATTGGAAAAAAAAGTACACGGTACAACACTTTTAAGTACTTTTTCCACCCATGACATTAATATAATTCATAAATGTCACCAAGACAAAAGTCATTAATGTGTCTACTAGGCTAAAAGGGATAAATACCTAGTAACACCTCTCCTTGGTACTATTTCCATCACTACCTCTTACCGAGGAAGGTGTCGCTCACCACACCCATCCTGTCTCTGAAGAAAACATGTTTGCCTCTTGGCAAAGACTCGGTGAGAATGTCTGCTACCTACTCATCAGGATATATACTCAAGCTTCACTGCCCCTCGCTGAACCCAATCTCTGATGAAGTGGTATCTGATCTCTATATGCCTTGATCGATCGTGAAATACTGGATTATTAGAGAGTTCAATACAACTCTGACTATAACAATAAATTGTAGTTGGTCTCAGCATCTGACCAAATAATCCATGAAGCATCTTGCGAAGCCATAATGCCTCACATCTTGCCTGACTAGCTGCCATATACTCTGCCTCTACGTTGCTCAATGCCACTGACTTATGTTTCCTATTGAACCATGACACAACTGCCGAGCCCAACGAGAAACAACATCCAGAAGTGACTGGAGGTCACTGATACTGCCATCCCAATCTGAGTTTGTGCAACCAATCAATCTCTGCTACCCAGTGTACTCTCCTGGGCTCCATCATAAACTGACTCAATGTGTTGACTGCAAAACAAATAACTGGTCTATTCTTGACCAGATACATCAATGAACCAATCAGCTGACAATACAAAGTGCAATCCACCAACTTGGAATCTACATCATGAAGCTTCTTCCAATTGGTGATCTTAGGAGTAGTCATAGGCTTGCAACCATCCATAAAGAATCTCCTCAAGATATCTCCTGCATACCTGCCTTGGCTCACAAAGATGTGCCCATCCTCCTGCCAAACCTCCAACCCAAAAAAGTAATGCATCAACCCCATATCAATCATATCAAAATCTGAAGCACGATCTCTCTTGCCTTGCTGGATGAGACTGTCCTCCCCTGTGATAAATAAGTCATCCACATACAATACCAGAATGAGTGGATTGTCACCTACCAAAATAAAGTATAGGTTCAGATCTGCATCACTCTTTTGGAAGCCCATCTACTGCGAGTAGGCATCTATCCTCTCGTACCATGCCCTCGGTGCCTACTTCAGTCCATACAAGGCTCTTTTTCAGCCTACAAACATGAGACTCCCTCCCATGCAACTCAACCCTCAGGCTACTCAACGTACACCTCCTTTTGTATAACACCATTGAGAAAAGCAGTGTTCACATCCATCTGGTTAATCCTACATCCCATCTCAACTATTATAGATACCACTGCTCTAATAATAGTATAATGAGCAACAGATGCAAAGGTCTCATAGTCAACTCCCTCTTCCTGTGAGCACACCCACGCCACAAACCGAGCTTTAAACTTCTCAATGCTACCATCTGCTTCATGTTTGACCTTGTAGAACCACCTGGAAGTCACAATTGACTTCCCATCAGGATGTGGTACTACCTCCCAGAGATCATTCTTCATGATAGAGGCATACTCCACCATGGCATCCCTCCAAATCTATTGTCTAGTAGCTTCCTCAAAACTAGCTGGCTTTGTCTCGACAACATCTGCCACAAAGCCACCCAACCTCTCTGGCAGTCTACTCTCCCTCACTAACCACATGGATCTCCCCACTACCTCCTGAGCCTCCTTCAGGGTCTCCCGAAGCCATCTTGGCTTCCTCTTCCCTACAGTAGTCTCCTGTGGTGGTATGGGAAAATCCTCAACTGGTGTCACTCCTCCTAGCGAGGAAGGCTCTGGTATAATCAAGGGAGATCCTAAACTCTGAGATATTGTGCCTGATGAACCTGCACCAAGTGAGTCAGTACCAAACCAAACTATGCCATGTGTACCTGTCACCCCAGAAGAAGGTGAACCTCCTGATCCTGACGAACCACCTGATGCACTTGAAACCAGTGGTGTGGTCCCCTGCTGACTAGCCTGCTACACTACTTGATCAATCTCCTGAGGCTCCTGTTTTGCAAATAAACAGTAGTGTTACATGCCTCGACCCACAAGAAGAAAGGTAAACTCTGATCATGCAACATCGCCCTAGCTGCACCCACAATGGTCTTGTTCTTCTTCTCTGCCACCCCATTATGTTGAGATTTATAAGGCATAATGAGCTCCCTCTTGATGCCAACACTCCCATAAAAATCCCACATCTCCGCAGAAGTGTACTCACCCCCATTGTCTAATCTCAACACCTTGATCTGGGTCCCCGTCTGGTTCTCCATAAGAACCTTAAACTCTTAGAATCGTTGGAATACCTCATCCTTGGTCCTTAGGAAGTAAATCCAAGACAATGAATGTCACATAGTACTCATATCCACTCAATGAAACATGGGACATAGGACCACATACGTCAGAATGAATCAAATCAAGGATACCTGCAGCTCTGATGTTACTGCTCTGGAAAGGAGAACCTGGTGTACTTTTCCAAAGCACACCTCATGCACACATCATGATGCTTCGTGTTGAAGTCAGGCAACCCTGTAACCATCTCCCTCAACATCCTGAAAGCTCCATGGTGCAAGTGGGCCATCCTCTTGTGCCACAGCTCACATAAATCAATGCTATTGGTTTGTGCTACCATAGCTCGAAGAGGCTAAAATAAAAGTTTGTATAGTATCCCACTGCGAGCTCCAAGCACACAAGCAAACTCGAGACTGGATCCTCTAGGATATATCAACACTTATCCCTTCGGATCAGTACCTCATAGCCCTGTCCCTCCAAGCTAGAGACTAATATCAAACTCTTCTTCAACCTTGGAACATAAAGAACATTTGTCACCTTCAAAGTAGGTGATGAATCCCTCTAAAATGAAACTCTCCCCATACCTGTCGCCTGGACTTTGGAGTTGTCACCGAGCACAACCTCCAACTCAATGTCATCCTCCAAAAGGCTCGTAAAGTGCTCTCTAACTCTGGTCATATGGCAGGATGTTTCATTGTCTATAAACCAAGCACAGGAAGATGTGACATGAGTGGCTAAACACACCATCAAAGCATACTCTAAATCAAGCATAGCTGCAAAATCATCTATATTTGTTGAAGTTGCAACTCCCTGTTTCTCCTTACCCTTCTTGTTGGGACACTGAACAACATAGTGACCCATCTTCCCACAAGCAAAGCATTTCACTTTGCTCATGTCCTTCTCCTTAGCCTTATGTTTCCCCTTATCCTGCTTTGCTCCACTAGAAGACCCCTTCTTGATCTTCTTTCCCTTCTTGCCCTTAGCTACAAGAGCAACATTCTCATCTTCACCTCCCCCACCACTCTTGTTGCCACCTCTCACACTCCTCTTGATCTCCTCCTGGATGAAATTGTCTCACATCCTCCTTTCAACCAAGGAAGTGCTCTTTGGCCACCAAGTCGTGGATAAATCCATCCCACTTCTCAGTGAACCCATCTAAGGCAATCCGAACCAACTGATCCTCTGGAACCACCTCTCCAACGACAGCTAACTCATCCTTCACCTATGAGACTTTGGTGAGGAAAGATGTCACACTGTCGGTCTTGCTCATCTTGGTGTTGCATAGTTTTGTCTCAACACCATCTTCCTGTTCTCATTAGAACTTTGGTGCAACGTGACCAAGGACTCCCATATCTAATATGCATATCTCATCCCTGAAAGATGAGGGAATAAATACTCCTTGATGTCATCTAGAAGGATCATATTTGCCTTCACATTCTTCTTGTTGAACTCCACCAACTTAGCTGGATCAGTGGGTGTTTGCACAATTGTTTCAACAGCACCTGACACTTCCACCTCCTCCAGTAAAAGCATAATCCTCTCCCTCCATGGGCCAAAGTTTTCAGCCCCCATCAATCTGTCCTCTACCCTCAACCCAATAGCCATGACCCTACAACCAACAAAATGAAGCAAATTTGGAAGCTAGAACTAACCTCCCTTTGAACTGCTAAAGTCTTTAGGTTTTTGGCAAAGTTTCAAAGGTATGGTTCACTATTTGAAGACTTTATTAGCTTACTGCCCTCTTTATCAGCTGACTAAAAATGAAGATTTGAGCCTCAACTTTGCTCGGATACCATGTAGAAAAATTATGATCTGCACCCTCAACCCAATTTATAAGTTTGCATGTGCTGTTTAGGCCCAACCCACATGTTTTGACATGCTGGTAAATTTCAATATGCATTAATTGTAAACATTCAAAGAGTACTACTACTATTTTTCATTTTCCTATCAGGTGAAAATTAACACATAATTTTTGCAAGCATTTACACATGTGAGACACTAGTTTTTGGTCAAGGTGACCTCGGAAAAACCACACAGCATCTTGGGAAAAACCAGTCTTCAAAGGAGGATTTTATTGCTTGAGAAAATTAGTCTAAATACATAAAATAATCACAGTGCTTATCTCCCCTTAGCAGCTGAAGCATTAAATGCAAATCTGGAAATTTGTGCCAACTGATATTTTTCAGATTTCACAAATTTTTCATGCCCAGAATTTTCTGCACTCTCACACAGCTCAGCTCCTTGTTTTTGTGCTCAGAATTTTGCCTCAATTTTTGTGCCAAATGTTGCCTTGATTTTTGTGCTGGAACTTGGAAGCAACTGCAAAACCTTGAAATTTGTGCCAAATGACAGTAGGGACCCTCCTTGAAAATCACGCTTCATGTAGCAGCAAACCTGAAAACTCCGCCTCGATTTTCGAGTTAGGTCAATATAGGAACAGCCCTTGAAATCCATGCCCAATAGCCTCGAAAATCATGTTGTTGCCCTCGATTTCTATGTTGTTGTTTGCCTTGAAAAATGTGGTGAATGTCTCTTTGATTTTAATGTCTCTCCTTGGAATTCGTGTCTCATGTGGCTGCCTCCCTCCTAGAAAATCAAGCCCTCCTCTTGCTGCAAATTCTCCTTGAAGTTCGTGTTCTCCTCTTCTCTTCATGCTCTCTCAAGTGTGAAGTGAAGAATGAGCCTCCCTTTTCTCTTTTTGTCTCGTAGAAAAGATTGAATCCCTAAACCTATGATTCAATGGATGAGATCTAATCTCCAACTCTCAAGGTGTGGTTGAGATTAACTCTCTCAATTGACCCCCCTCACACATTGGTCCCATTACTTAAAAGCCTCATAGTACCTTTTTCAAGTTAGTGTACTTTTTTCTATATTTCTCATAAAGTGATTTTTCGCCTCACTTTAATATTAGAAAATACACTATGTACTTTACACATAAAGTCACTTTATAAAGTACAAGTGACTTTAATATTAGAAAAAAAATACACGGTACAACACTTTTAAGTACCTTTTCCACCCATGACATTAATATAACTCATAAATGTCACCAAGACAGCAGTCATTAATGTGTCTACTAGGCTAAAAGGGAAAAATGCCTAGCGACACCTCTCCTCGGTACTATTTCCAACAGATTGCAATTTTGTGTCTACTCTGATGGAACTCAACTTCAAGAAGCTAAGTGGAAGTGTTGTTGGGCCCGAAGTGGCAAAACCTTCCGAGTATCAACAACTTGTGGGGGGCCTGATGTTCTTGGTAAACTCCCAGTCAGACATATGTTTCATTGAGAAAATGTTGAGTCAATTTATGGTTGAGTCTCACCACATACATTCGATTGTTGCTAAGAATCTCTTAAGATATCTTTGGGGCACAGTCTATGGGTTGAGATACACTGTCGGGAATTTGAGGCCACATGGATATATTGATGCTGACTGGGATGGCAGTGTGGCGGATCGAAAGAACACGTCAAGATGTTGCTTCTCATTGGGGTCTACTTCGATTTCTTAAATGAGCAGGAAGCAAAAATCAATTGCTCTAAGCATCATTGAGGTCGAATACATTGCAGTTAGTATGACCTGTTGTGAAGTTGTTTGGTTGAGGAAGCTCTCTAGTGAGAAATTTGAGCACGTGTTGGATACCACCATGATCTATTGCGACAACCAATGTGGGATTCTCCTTTTAGAGAATCTCGTGTTCCACGACCGCTCCAAGCACATTGATATTAGGTAACACTTTATCCGGGATATGGTACAACGAGGAGCAATAAGGCTCCAACACATCAGGACCGATGAGCAGGTTGCTAACATCCTCACGAAGCCCTTGAGGAAGGTCGAATTCTTAGCCTTCCAAGAGAGACTTGGAGTCGTGGAAGGACCATTCCATGAGGGTCCCGCTTGAGTTGAACATTGAGCTCTAGGAGCTCCCTAATGGCTTTGGGTACTTCTTGGAGCTATGAGCGACCATAGTGTGAGTGGTTCACCTTCCCTTATAGATGCATTGTGTACAGGGTGAGTGGTTCACCTTCCCCTGTGATACCCCATGATGGTTGACATGTGTGTAGAGTGAGTGATTCACCTTCCCTTACGATTGATGACACGTGTGGAGGGTGAGTGGTTCACCTTCCCCTACGATTGATGATATATGCATCGAATGAGTGGTTCACCTTCTCCTATGGCATATGAGTAGGATGAGTGGTTCACCTTCTCCTGTGAATGCCCTAGCATACATCTTACCCATGTAGTCAAGACTCATGGGAAGTACCTCTTATCTGGCCAATGAGTTGGGAAAAGTGGATAGGGACCATACCACTACAGATAGACGCATAGTGTATTGCCGTACTCCCTATGTCTAGGATGCGTGGTGTTCGACAACTTGATCTGCGATCAAGTCCGATTGAGGTTCTACCCCTGGACTGACTTTTGTCAGTGGAAAGTAGTAAGGTCTTGTGACTCACTCTTGATCGATTCTTCTTCATTATCTATATTAGTGTTCAGCAGAGTTGAGACGAGATACAGAGATGGTACATAACGATAGGATGGCATGATGATGGATGGATTGGCAGGTGGAATTTTCCCTAGTAGAGAGGGAGTGTTAAAATTGGAAACTAGGGTCAAATTCCACTTTAGACAACGCATTTGATGGAGATGATGATTGAATTGAATTCCTCTTTTCGAGAGAACCAAAACTGACCTAATGTTCATCAAATTTGGCCAAGCAGAAATGTGTTTTTGAATTTATGCCCACACATGTGCAAATTGCCAAGGTCAGCCACATCATCATGTAGGCTCATGAAGCCCAAGAGACATGTCACTTCACCCCAGGGTTGCAAGGGAGCCCCTCCCCCCCCCCCTCTCACTTCCGCTCCCAATTCGCGCTCCCAGCGGGAGCGGCTCCAAAGCACCTCAAGAGCATGCTCCCTAAAAAAAATGCCTCTTGTACTAGCCAAGTATTGTTTCAACGTAAAAATACCCCCTCCTCCCATCAGGTGCTTGCAATATTTACACAACATTTTGCCATCAACAACATCACAATGAACCCATGTAGCATCTTCGACTTTTGGGGCCATGATGGATGGTGAAATTTCTGTTTTGGAAGGAGAGTGATCTGCAAACAAAATAGAAAAAAACGCAAAACTTATGATCAACTACTATCCTTCTTCCTTGTTGTATTTTAACTTGAAATTTGAAACTAGAAATAGGGGGAAAATATTAAAAACAAGGACAGCAATGAATTATGAAATATGGAAATTTTTTAGGGAAAAATCATACCTGGAAGGCTAGAAATGAAAACTAATTGATGAATCCTCCTCCTAAAGATGATAAATCCATTAGACAGCTCCTCCAAGATGACAACGAACCTCCAAACTTGTCGTTGTTGCCCCAAAACTCAATTTTGTTGCAGCATTGTCCAAGCTCTCAAATGCTCAAAAACACTAGAAATCAAATGTGTGAGGCAAATAAGAGCTTGGACTTGCTTTTATAAGTTTAACGAGGAAGATTTGGAGGAAAACTGCCCATGGTTTGAAAAAAACCACCCGTGGTCCCCTTTTTCCATCCCATGTGTGCAGCACTCAAACCAGCTGGTTGTGACAGGATCGGTCGGTCAGGACCGGCTAGGTGCCAAACCCGCCGGTTTGGCACCTAACAGGTCCTGACTGGCCAATGGATCAGAATAGTCGGGCCGGTTCGGTCCCAGAATTTGCTGACCAGCTGGTATGGCCAATTTCTGGTTTGAACCAGCAGGTGTTTAAAACTATGATCTACAGACATTCTCAACATACTCTTAATGGTACCATGTTCCATTTGCAATAGAGTAAAATGAGATGGAAGCCAACCCAGATAACAACAAACCACAAGCTCCAATGACAATGTTAATATATTATGTATTAAGTGGCCATGTTTGTAACAATATGATAGTAATTTAACATGACATAAAAGATTATGTTAGTAAATTAGTAATTAATGTTGGGGTTAGTTAGGTGGTTAGACAGTAGACAACTGTAACAGCCTTAACATATTATAACTGATTTAACGTATGATAAGATAGGTAAAAGAGTGCTACAGGTATGGGTGCGCACAGGTAGCCTACCTCAGGCTAACCCTGTGGTGTATAGCTCCAGCATGAAGCATTATTAGTAATGTGACGTTTATTACTCTCTCCACTATATATTATATTTATTTCTTATTTGCACATGCAGTTGTTTTACCTTTTACTCATCATTACAGTATTAAGTTCTAGCATTAAAGACAACTGTTTATCATGTCCCATAGTATAATACCATTTTCCTCCTATATTGTACAACATGTGAACTGAATAATATATGAGATGCTTTTTTTAATTTTGAAGACAAGATACATAAGAAATTGTATTAACATCCACAACTGACCCGAAAAAGGAGTCAGTGGAACTCAAAAGAACAATCCAGTAGTGACAAACTATGGGAGTGCCTAAGCAAGTCCTAGATACTGAAGGAGACAAGGTCAACTCTCCAAATATTCAGTCTTTCTCTCCCATCAAAGGAAAAATAACCTTCCCTATTAATTTTTAAAGTATAAAATAAAATAAGCTAAATAAATAAATGTAAAATGTAGCCAAAATTATAATCCCAGATACAATATGATATATACATAACAGCAAGAGATTCTAACCTTCCACACAATGTTCTTCCGCCTTCCTCTTGCAAGACATGGATGATGAGAGCATAACAACAGCCTGGTGCATGTACTTGGATTTTTAGCGATCTGCCGAAGCAAGCACGAGTAGAGCATTGACCAGAAACTCTGCAGGTGGCATTGTTGGTAGGGAACTGTCTATTGCATTTTCTGCATCACTACAGCAATATGGTATTGTCAATTTAAAGATAGATCACATTATAGACAACAATAAGTATTCCCAACATTAAGTTTTATTTCTCTCCACAACATTGAGATATATAATATTATGTCATTTTCTCCAGGCACAAACATCTGTCATTTTGAAAACTATAAACCAAACTACAACATGTCCAGCAGAGACTGTGATTTAGGTGACCTGTAGCTACAACTTCAGAATTCCCATATCATATATAATGAAACATATGCCTTCAAAATTTTTAACCAGAATGGAGAAAGGAAACCGACATCCTATTCCCCATGATATCATTGAAATGTCTCAACTCAAAATCAGCAGACAGTGGATGACAACTGAGCTTGAGAAGAAGCTCCAAGCAGGGACTAATGAACATGTGCGTTCCATTTAGTTTTAGCATTAATCAACCTTCTTAGCTTATTGAACCTTCTGCTAGGGGATTTCATCATGTCCTAAGAACGTTGTATAAATCTGTTGACTTGGATCCTTGAACCTGCATTTGCATAATGCAAGTTGCAAAGAAGATAATGACAACCAATAAATTTGAGATTCTTTCCAAAAGTTCCCCACATGCTAATCAATACAACCCCTGAATGTTTAAGTTCTTGAACATGGTCCCATTATCTTAACCAGTGAAGTTTTTTTATATTCAAGCATGCTATAAACTTATAACTTCTCCTTGTCAAGTGTTCCTCAGGCAAGTGCATCCAGAAGCAATTACAATGTTGATTAATGAAAACTAGAAAACCCGTGTGTGAATTTTATACACACAAGCAAGGACAGAAATACACATATGTATGAGTAGTAGATTCATGAATTATAAAGGGATGCAAAGTCTCATTACGTAGTAGGAGAAGAGGAGTATATAACATTATCTCCCAAAAACCTAACAATTTAAATACTACATTAATTAAGCCATTACTACATCACTTTATTACTAAGCCTTTATTAGGCCCAAGTTCTGTTTACAAAGTCTAAGTTCTAATTATGACCATTATAAATAACGCTGCCATAATGGTCATTTTACATGTTTGTTCAAACCCTGGTAAAATAAAACCTTTAGACAAGGTGGATGTTTGCAATACGCTCCAATAGCTCTTCAAACAACAACTGGAACTTCACTGTATCCAACAAAGTTGACGAAGTACACATCACATCACCACCCGTCTTACCCTTGACTCACCAGCCATATAAGAGCCACTGTTAGCTGAATATTTAGCCTTTCTACCATGCACATAGGACTTGGCTTGTTCACTAAACTCATTTCCTCCATATCTTGCCTATACAACACAGCATAATTTTGTGTTTGCTTCTCTAAGGAAGCACCATCTCATGTAACAACTTCATCTTCACCCTCCATGTGATCTTCTCATCAATTGCAACAAATAATGCATAATATACCCATTGTATGTCTTTTCTTCTTTGCTGATTTGGATTTGTTTCAGAAGTAACATCATCAACAGCTTCACTTCTCAAGATCTGTCTGACCTGAGCTTCTCTGACCTAGGCATATGACTAAGTTATCGCTGAAATTACACGATTCTTTCTGCTGAACCAATCATGTATTCTCATCTGGACAAGATCAAGAAAAGATGTTTTAGCTTTCAGTGGACTGAAAAGAAGGAAACTGAAGGCACTCCCCTGATGAAGTGGTCAAAGATAGCTCACTTAAAAGAACAAAGGGGGATGGGGTCTCAAGAAATCTATGTTTTTAGCCAAGCCTTTGTAGCAAAGAACCTTTGGAGGCTGTTATCTAATGAAGGACTGGGAGGCAAAGTCATGAAGTGGATAAACACAAAGGAAGGGTCACTGAAGAATGAATAAGGGTACACAAAAAATCTGTTACAGAGCATTAATTGTTTGCAAAACATTAGTTAAACCTTTCCCTTAAGATGAAAGATGGATTGCATGAAAATTAGGCAAAGGAAATAAAGTAAGAGTTGGGCAGGATCCATGGAAAGGGTGCAGTGGTGGTTTCAGGCTGTCAGAGCCTTTGCTATCAGATCATCATGACTTAAGGGTATTTAAGATTAGGGATATAGCTTCAAAGTTGGCAGAAGAATGGTTTCAAAGGTGGAAGACAGAAGAGGAGCTGCACATACAGGGGAAAAGGTTGTTGAATGGAATCGGTTTGTCAACAGTCTAAATCACAGCACCATAACTCTGTCAGATCAGGAAGATGGGCTTAAGTGGTCAGAAAATAAAACATTTGTTTTACACATTAAAATTTGGAAACGAAGCAAGAATGCTTGAAGACCAAAGTGGTCGAAGGCAGTTTGGAAACTTGAAAATCCACTTAAAACAAGAAAATTTCTTTATTTAGCATTGGCAAACAAAATTCTTAAATGGGGCAATAGGAACCAAAAAAAAAAAAAAAAATGGAATGGACCAGGATTGTATGTTTTATATAAGGCAAAAAGTGATTCAGTGAATCACTCGTTTATCCTTTCTCAAACCCGGTGTGGAAAAAAAAATTGCAAATAACAAATGGCAAGGACAATGTAACAAATAAAATATATATAAATAATGTAAATGATAATAAGCATAAATAATTATTAGTTAACTAGTAATTAGGCTAAAGAGGCATGTCTAAATGAGACATGACTCTTCATGAAAAGACACTTGGGTGATATATAAGCAAGCCTCTTGTTCTCATTGTAAATCATTCATTCTTATTCATTATATTTAATATAATATTTATATCTTTAATGGATATCGTGATATTCCAAGTCTTTTGGAGTAATTAATTTATAGAAGGAACTTTGTTCGCTTCATTTGGTATCAGAGCCTCGTTTGAATGATCACCAGTCCTTTGGCTATCAACCTATCATCAACCTTGTTGCTGTCATAATTGAAGCGTTTCGCTATATATTGGGAGATTCTCCAATTTTTTGGTCTTTGGCCATTATCATTTAAATAAAAATAAATAAAATAATAAAAAGGATATAAAAAAAAAAAAAAAAAAAAAGAGGAAAGAAAAAAATTCATCAACTTGTTGCTTCATATTGAGCGTTTCGCTATTATTGGGGATCTCTCCAATTTAGGTCTTTTGCCATTACATTTAAAATATAATAAAATTAATAAGGTATAGTAAAAAGAGGAAAGGAAAAATATATATGAAACAACAAAAAGAAGTGAAAAAAAAAAAAAATATATACATATATATAATATATATTATAAAGTTTTAATTATTGATAAAAAGTGCATAATAAAATAAGCGGCAATCTTTTCAAATATATTTAAAAAAAACTTTTTACGTGGAGAAGCCCGTGGTTTTAGAAACCAAAACAATGGTAATTGCCCGTGGTTTTAGAAACTAGTGGTAAGTTTTACATTTTACATGGAGAAAATTAACCGAGGTTTTAGAAACAACCCATGGTAATTGCCGATGGTATTTTAGAAACCAATGGTAATTGCCCGTGGTTTCAGAAACTAGTGGTAAGTTTTACAAGTTACGTGGAGAACATTAACGGAGGTTTTAGAAACAACCCATGGTAATTGCCCATGGTATTTTAAAACAACCCATGGTAACTGCCCATGGTATTTGAAAAGTAAAAGATATTTTGATAACATTGGAGAAAAAAGGTGTGATCTAAATAATTTTAATCGTTCAAATCTAAAAGATTGTGACCAAATTTTCTGGAGGAAAAAAATAATATAATAATATAATAATATATAAATAATATATATATTATAAACTATAAAAGCCTTATATAGTTACATATAAAAGGAAAAAGCGGGTCTCAAAAAAGTATATATAATTTATATAATTATAATTTTATATATATATAAATTAAAATTATATAACATATATAATTTATAATTTATATTAAAAAATATTATTTATACAAATTTATTAAAAGAGTGAAACAAAAAAGAAGAAAAAGAGAAGAGAATATTTGAAATATAATATATATATATATATATAAATTAGTTTTTATAAGAGAGAAGTGGAAAATTATTAGATTTAAAAGATAAACAAAAAATAATAACAAAAAAAATTATATAAAAGAGAATTAAAAAAAAAAAAAAGAGTGAGAGAATATACCATATAAAAAAAAAATTCCATACAAAAAAGAAGTGAAGAAAAAGAAAAAAAATATGGAATCCCTGAGTAGGGAACAAAAACAATCAATCACAAGAGATATAGAACAATTAATTACAAGAATGGAGCGACGGGCTGAGGAGAGAAAGAGAATGGATTCTTTCTTCGATTCTCTATATTCATCATCACTTCCACAAAATGATGTTATCCAGTGTACCAAGAAAGTGCAGCTAAAAGATCAAAAGAATGACAAAATAACCAAAATTCAACAAAGCAAGAAAGTGTTAGAATGTGAACATAAAAATCTTGTGGATATACATTACAAAGAAATAATGGAAAAGGACGAAGAAATTTCTCGTCTCAAGGACCACGTCGAAAAATTACTAGCACAAGTAAAGAAGACTAAAGTCTCAAAGAAAGAACTCAAGCAACATTCATCAGAACAAGAAGAGGAAAATTTACGTTTAAAGAACCTTAATAAAAAATTATTAGAACAAATCAGAGATCTAAAAGATGAGAAACTTTAAATTCAAAACAATGAAAATAAGGTTGATGAATCAAAAACCAAAGAACTTTTACGTCTGAGAAACCATAATCAAAGTCTGCTCAATCAAACTAAGAAACTTAAGGAGGATAAGAAAGCATTATAAGATAAGTTGGAACAAGTCACTCAAGAAGAAGTACCGAAATCTCCAGTCACAACAGTTCAAGTTGATGACAAAACAACAAATACCGATTCAGTGAATGTCACAACTCAGGAAGAAGACAAGCAAGTTGAAGAAAAGACGCGCGTGGATGTTGCAGTTCAAACAATGAATATCCCCAGCGAATGTTTCATAACCAACTCAACAACATCTTCGCCAAAAGAAAATATAAAAATTGGCACATGCCCAGTAAGGAGAAATCAAACCAAAAAAGTTCCATATCGGCATCCGAATCATGAGAACAGATGAATCAACCATGCTACATATTTGAACCAGTCAAAACCGAAACAACAAACTAATGTTCCAGATAATAGTGATGTAATCGCACTCCAGTGTTATGCTAACAAGTCGTTACAAAATTCTAGTGATCGGAATATTCCACAGAGGATTAATCTGGGATGGTTTGATCCCTTCTCAGTGCGACAATTCTGTTTGTCACTAAGAAGATCATATCAACTTGTATCGACAAGGATGATTATCCCGAGAGAGAAAGACGTTCGAAGCCGAAAAAGAGATCAAACCTTTTGTCATCAACAAGCTTTGAGGACAAAGCTTTTTGAGGAAGGAGGCAATGTAACAAATAAAATATATATAAATAATGTAAAATAATGTAAATGATAATAAGCATAAATAATTATTAGTTAACTAGTAATTAGGCTGAAGAGGCATGTCTAAATGAGACATGACTCTTCATGAAGAGACACTTGCGTGATATATAAACAAGCCTTTTGTTCTCATTGTAAATCATTCATTCTTATTCATTATATTTAATATAATATTTATATCTTTAATGGATATCGTGATATTCCAAATCTTTTGGAGTAATTAATTTATAGAAGGAACTTTGTTCGCTTCAAACAAGTGGGACAAAGACTGGTTAGTGAGATGTTTTTAGCATTGGCATCTTCATATTATGATAAACATATTTCAATTCATAGATCTTTGTCATGCTTTGTTTTATGGGGGATTGTGGTTAGCTAGAAACAATGCATTATTTCAAGGTAAAGAACCTCATCCAAGATTAGTGGCTCATTAAATAAGAACTGGCTAGGGGGGATGCTAGAAGCCAAAATCTCCAAAAGCTCAGAGAGTTCTGAAAGATCCAGCATAGATCATTCTACAGCCTGGGGTTACTTTGATGGTGCATGTCAAGAAACCCCCAGGTAAGTGTGACTCTAGATGTCTTTTGTTTTTAAATAACTCATTATTTTTCTATAAAATTTGGAGTTGGGCAAGGGACTAACCACAGAACTGAGTTGTATGCTTTGTGGGTATTACTGAGAGTAGCTGTATAAAGAGGTGATGGAACAGTGCAAATTCAAAGGGATCCAAATCTACTAATTGATTGGTCCAATGGACATAGGATGATAACAAATCTGGTACTGAACACAGTCATGATTAGAGTTTTATAGATAAAAATCAATTTTCAAGTAATTTTGTTAAACAACATTTACAGGGAGATTGATACAAAGGCAAACCAGCTCTCAAAATATGCTTTGCTTTTGCAGGAGGGAGTGTTGATAGAGCAACAGTTTAGAGATGGAACTCTTGTCTCAGAATCAGAAAAATCCCTTTTTAATTTTTCAAAAAGATGATAAAATTCCTGTTTAATTCTTGAATAGAACAGCCATGATACTTAGGGACTTGTATGTCCAAGAGTCCACGATACATTTTTGATGATCTGAATAAAATTCCCAGAGAATACTTATGGAAGACTGTAAAAGGTATCTTCTAGGGCAGTATGTAGACAGGTTCAGCACCTATTTTGGACAAAAGGCTATGACAATGTCTATTTTGATTTCCTCTTGAAATAAGCGCTCTCTCTAGTATACTCTACTTGTTGCCCATATCGATTTGGGGTACGGTTCAGCCTGTATCCTGATATAGTAAATTGAAATTACTCAACTCAAAAGTAGTAAAAAGTGATGAGTCAAAGACTCAATCTGCGGTCATCGATATTAAGAGTCAAGACTCAAAAGTTAAAACTGAAAATAAACGATGGACCAGTCATTGAGCCGATCAACCCCAAATTGAAAACCAAAAGAAAAAACGGTCCAAAAATCCAGTCAACCAAAAAATACATAGATATTCAAATTTTGAAAAAAAATATATAAATATTCATGTGCATCCATATGAATTCAAACCATTATTACACAAATATGCAAAGTTGCTCATATATATAGCAAAGGCGCATATAACCAAAATGGCACCAAGTGCAATACATCTTTGAACCAAAAAGACATCAACAAGAGGCTCTAGATGGCCTCTATAGTCCAAAAAAAATCATGCTACAACAAATACCCACATATCATCAATATCACCCTCTAAGCACTAAAATAAGATAGAAAAAGCTAACTTGTCGAATCAAAATTTTGTTTGAGTGATGGGTATATTTTTACTATGGTCATGACAAAAGAGTTCAATTCATGCTACCAACATCGAGGTATATAGAGGGCTTAAGGCTCTTGATTAAATGTTATTTCCATACCCTCATATATAATAGAATCAAATGGAAACATTGCAATTTCCCACAATCCTGAAACCAAGGTTGCAAGAAATGGGGAAACGGGTACGAGTTTCCGAAACGGGAAGCGATACGAAATGCGACCTCCCCAATATATATTAGGACATTTAAGAAATATGTGCAATCATAAAGCATATATGATACATTCTAATTTATTACATTATGATAAAATTGTCAATTGTCAATGCATAAACTATAAGTATCTAAATTTACATCACATTTACTCATGAATAATCACATAATGAAAATAGAAATATCCAAACTCAGCCACGAGAAATTTCTAATTTCTTGTCTCGTGCTTGATTGGGAGTCTCCTCCTACATAGTCGAATGACCTTCGTGCTCTTGATTAAATACAAGTTTCATACCCTAGTACCCTACATTCTCTTGATTATTGGGAGTCTTCCTTGCATAGAGGGCTTGGTTCTCTTGATTAAATACAAGTTCCATACCCTAGTACATGATAAAATCCAATGGAAACATTGCAATCCCCCCAATCCTGAAATCTTGAAAAACAGATAATTCTGCTGGATTTTGAGTGAGATCTAAAATTTTACTTTCTCCATATGAAATCCAATGAGGGAGAAACCACTCTCAAACATCCTGATTCATTTCATGGTAATGTTAAAAATTTAAGTAAAAGGATGAAAATGAAAAATAAAAGAGAATATCACTTTTACTTTAAGAATTTAAAATTACCATGAACTGCATATCAACACTAGGGCAAAAGTTCACTTTTATAACTTTAGACAGGCATCTAGAAGCAACTAGAAGTCACTAGACTAACGTAAAAATAGATTAGAAACCAAATAAAAAAAATAAGAAGTAAAAAAACACAAGTAAATGCTGAAACGTGGGTCGTATGGCCTGATGTGGCCGTGAAACACGTTTCAAGCAGTACTGGCCACGTTTCAGTTTCGTGAAACATGGCAGTACGGCCTGAAACGTGTTTCAGGGCCGTACAAAACGCCTTTCAGCGTTTCGTACTCGTTTCTGTACAGAAACGCCCTCCTGCCCCACGTTTCCTACAACATAGCCTGAACCCTAAAAACTATTAAGTCCACTGAAGTCCACTGAATTTGAGTGGGATCTAAAATTCTACTTTCTTCATGTGAATTCAATGAGGTTGAATCGCTCTCAAATATTCCGAAACAATTAATGGTAATCTTAAAAATTCAGGAGGAAGTCCCACAAGCACCTTTTTTGGGGAAACACATCCCCCACATTGAGGAAATGTTTCCCCCTCCATTCCTCCAAGTTTCCCCAAAAGGGAGACATGCAGAAACGTTTCCCCAAGCACACCTCCATCCAAGGAATGTGGGAAATGTGGGGAGAGCACCCCCCACCTTAGGGGACATGTCCCCATGGAACACTAGTTAATTCTCATGTTCCCTTTATGGATTTACAGTTTCTTTCTTGTGTTGTTATTTCTTTGCATGAATGCATGAATATATGGGATGTGTGAACATACAACTTCATCACCACGTTTTTTTTCTCTAAGGCAACGTATCATAAATGCCTTGAGTGAGACCTTCCTTTACTGAAGGATTTACAACGTTGGTGCAAACCCAGGTCTCAATTTCACAACCAGTGTGGCATTAATTTAGGTATAATCAAAAATGTTTTAAAGTAATTAAAGGATTAAGATATAATTAGTAGTATATACTATATTGATATAATTATTAGTATATACTATATTGGTGTAAGTAATCCAAACAAGCCTCAATACATGTAATTAAGGCCTCTAAACTTAAAGACAATATGGTATCTATGAATCGTTGAGACAATGTTACATAAGTTTTAGATCTATTTACAAGTTACAACATATAGGGGCTATAAACTACAGAAGTAAACTTTATACTAATATATAATAGTGATTAGTTTGTGTTGTTAAGAGCACAACACAAGTCAGAAGAGTAGAAATAGAGTGTGTCCACTTGATGAACTTGATTGACCATTGATGTAATGCCCACTGCTAATGTTTAGCTTTTTTCATTTTATGCTTTACACTTTAGTTTATCGGACATGCTTCCACAATATGTCGCAACTGGATTGTACTTTTGAGTCCCATCTACCTACCTTTTTGGTCATGTGTGGACATTAATAAAAGTATCTTATTTTATCTTATCTTATTGTATTATAAATTAGGTAATATATAAGGGAACCTCCAAGAGAATGCTACACAATCAATGCCCATCCAAATGTGGGCCACATTGTAGGGGCAAGAAGACATGTTCTCCATCCCCGACTCCCTCCAAGTGTTAGCATGAATGACCAAAGTTTACCATCAGCCTCTGCTGCATTTAGAGGAACTTGCTATCTCAAAGTCCAAGGAACTAAATATTAGCCTCTGCTGCAGTCAGAGGAACTTGCTATCTCAAAGTCCAAGGTACTAAAAGAAATGAAAGAAGGTGGTGGATGGGACACCTTGATCATAGAGCAACTATGCAAAGGACAACTGGCACACTGGAAGGCATTTAGGATCCGACAACAGGTGGGTGGTGGTATTCATGGCTCAATATATTTCGTTTGTTCTAAGTCCACCACTGCATCATCTGTGGCGGGATGAATGACCATTTATTTCATTTACAGTTAAAATCTAACTTTCAGAGACCATTACCCATTATAAAGCGATTTGACATTAACTCCAAATAACGAACCAGTTTTGTATTTAATCTGCCAAGCTAGAAAGCTGGATGGCCAGTAGAATTGAGCTTGCCTTGTCTTCATGCATATTTTGTATTGTAATAGGAAGTATAAAGATTTTTGTTTATAGAAAGTGATCTTCAATGTATAAATAACATTACAAAACAGAAAACACAATATGCAACAGATAGTATTTTAATAAGAAAAAGACATTATGGTCACTAAAATACCCTGTCTTTGCAAGCGATAGACACTCTCCCAATACAGGAAGCCATTCACAGAATTCTACTAGAAACTCTTCTGAAAATCTTGATCCAGAAGAATGAAGACGCTTCACAGTTGCAGATGCAACTCTACGAACCTCCCAGGAAGAGTGGCAAAGAAAATAGAGTCCCAGCTGCACAAATCTCATTCAATCAATAAAATAAGCAAGGATGATGTCCAGTACCATAATGCCTTAAGCCAAAACCAACAGTACACCATCTTTACCTGTAAAAGCTGCTTTGATCCTGAATATTCTGTCACTCTGCAAATGAATGACAAGCTTGTTACCCTCATTTCAAATAAATTTCAACTATTAAAATACTCAGCTGAAGGATGCACAATAATTCATCAGTCACAATCATCCATGCCTAAATAGCAAAGACTTCCTTTTCAAATATAATATTAGACCTGTTTTTAATGGTGACACGTAGTTATTTTACTTTGTAGTATGCGACTATTCTTAATCCGTAGCTCATATTACACTTTGCTGAATGTAATTGCATAATTATTTTACTCTGCAGTTAACATAAATTCCATACATACTGGAATCATACAATAATTTCAATGATATTATCAAGGTACAAACCTGTGTGGATGCTCCAGCAGTAGAACCTCAACAAGATCCATAAAAGCCAAACAATCATCTGAAGATAATTTTGATGCCTGCAGAAAAAGGACATAATAAGAATTTCATGTCTACCAATTGGAATAACATAATTCAACATCAAATCCAATATATCAAGGCTATATAATGTAAATGATAGCCATAGGAACAGTAAATGAAGATGGCAAGAAAATCATAGGAAGAGTAAAATGCAAAACATACCAGTGTAGTAGAAATCAGAGAAGAATCCATTTGAAAAACCAATTGCCAGATCTTTTCTTTTGCAAGAATTTCATCTGTAAAGTCAATGCAAGCTTATTCTTTTCCATTTCTATAAGATTTGAGACTCAGGATACATTTATTGTACAGACTATCAGATGCCCAGGAATAGATACTTCACCACTATCGTGAAAAGCAGTACAATATACAGGCTACAATTTACGATAGCTTAATATCCATTGCAATGACCTTTCTCAAATGTCAAGTACAAGCAATATGTCACTAACCAGCTTTTGCATCCACAGCCGCAATCTTTGCTACAAGAAGCAGAGCATACATTCCCTCTAGTCTTTGTGCGGGCTTAGAAGCGCCACTTTTAACAAGTTGTATAAATGGCTCCGCCAAAGGTATCATCTAATTGATAAATACAAAGCAATTAATTCAACTAATACCATCTTCAAAAGAAATTTCAAGATGTGCATGTTTCATTTAAAACAAAATATTTAAAGCTATAGGATCATTTATAACTCTAAACTTCTGAACCATTAGAACTAGACCACAATATTTACCCATGTCAAAATCTCTGAGTTCTGGCATGCTAATCTCATACTACGAAGGTGTGCTCTTCGCAAATTTTCCTTCTCTTTAAGTCCCATAGCAAAGAAAGAAGCAGCATCATGTACAAAGCCATCTGCTGATTTTGCAATCCAGGAACCCAAAGACAACAATATTGCACTGCGTGCCTCCTCATTCCCTGTGTTTTTGTCCAAGAAAGTTAAGCAAAAGGGAATGAAAATAATGATATCATCCATTTATCAAAATAAACAATAAAAGATAAGTGGGGTTAGTGGGAAAGATACCATCTGCTCTGTAAATGGATATCAGATAACTTGCTATAGTGGTTGCCAAAGTATTCAAGGCTTTGCCAGCAGGGGCACTAGACAATGCTTGAATTGCATTAAACATTCCAACCCTCTGGTAAGGAAAGGTCAATTTCCCTTCCGACCCTACAAAGATATTAGATTACATTCATATAAGTAACATCCCAAATTAATCTTCCATCCACAGCACACTATTTGATTGATGCATCTCTAATTACAGTGAATACCCAAAGAATAGAACCAAAAGTCCTGCAGGATACAAACTGTACCAATAAAAAATTAAAAACATTGTGGTAACAATGCCAAAAACCAATACCCAAAACATCATTGAAAATGTTAAAGGTAATGACCAACCACCAATAACTCCTTTGATGGAATTGAACATAGCTGTTATGGCATCTGGATCACTGGACTGCAAACTAAGAGTTTTAATTATCTCCAAAGCCTCTTTCCTTCTGCTTTCATTATTGTGGCGAGCCTGCTGTAGAACTGTGGGTAGAATATCACCAACATATTTGCTCAAGTCAAGGTTTGTCAATTTCAGAAGGAGACAGACAACCTCCAATGCAAGTTCTGGGTTGCGCTTCAACATCTTAACTGAAGCTGGCACCACAAGTTTTCCAAATTCTTCATGCACCATGTGCTTTAAAAGAGGCTGAAAAGCTTCAGTAAGTGCTTTTGGAGGTTTCTCCCTTGAGTTGAGAACCAGTGTAAGGTACAGTTCTAGAAAAATTGTCTGCATATAATAAAATGTTCACAATCATAAGAAGCTGATATTCATCCAGCCAATTGTGCTTTTGTTTCTGTGCAAAAGAGGTTTAAGCAAGCATATCTTAGATATTTAAATAAACCTTTATCTAGCAAGAGATTAATGGTAATCCTTGTTTAGTTAGAGATGTTTTGGTATCATTTCATTGTTTACAATTTCAGAAACTATTCAAAACCTTCCTATGTAGAAGAATGATGAAAGCACAAGGCCTAGAATAAGTGATAACCTTGTTTTCCTCAAATAGAGGATAATCATTTGTACAATAATCAAGTAAAACTTGAATTAACGCAGCACTATTTTCCATTCTGAAACTTCCATTCTGCAGCTCTCCAATATAGAGTTTGAAAATTGTTGGTACCTGCAGAAGAAGGAAATGCCGGTCATATAAGGGCACTCTCTGAGAACAAATAACACACCCATTCTCCAACCCACTTGTAAGACAGACATAAAGCATTTGAGGAACACAAGAAATGGCTGAGATATAAAAAATAATGAATTGTGAAGCCAGACACACTGCCTCACCTAGATGATTTCTGAAATGAGATGAATCATTTTCACGAGACATCCCTAGCTCACAAATATCATAAACATGAATGCTTGAATTACACAAATAAACATGCAAGACCAGAACTTACCTCATGAAGGAGATGAATAAAGACCCTCTTACTGGCCTTCCGTAATCGGACTGGTCCCTGTGAAAGTGCACAAAGCAGAGATGCTTGCACAGATGCAACTCTCGTGAACGCATTCTTTGCTGTAGTAACAGATGGACTCCATCTAACAAGGAGACATGACCATCTAAAAAGCTTGTAACATACTAAATTTAATGCAGCCTTCACATGTTTCTCAGCAGATTGAACAAGAGCAGCAGCAAATATTTTTACAAATGCAGGTTCTCTTAGTGCTTTTGATATGGCATCCTCCACAACTGCTTGAGATGGCCGGTCATCGTATATGAACAAGGTCTTCAGGATTACATCAACTAATAGTGGTACACAATCAATATTGACTTCACCTGCACATTCACAGTGATCAGTTCATTGCAAAAAATAACAATCAAAATAGAATTCAACAAGAAATGCGGAATTACAATGTGACAAAATTAATCCAAATGAAAAAAGAAGGATGTCTCTGTGTGACAATTAATCAGAATGGAAAAGGATTATCCACATTAGTACCAACTTTAATGCATAATAAGTTTAATCCAAGACGCCACAAGAAAAAATATTAGAAGATAACAAGGGTTTCCAAGTCCAAGTGCCAAGGTTCACCACTACCATTAAAGGTTGGAAATATGAGTTTTGCTGGGGACCGAGAGTGATTTCCAAACCTCACCAAGGATATCTAGCGGGTCATCCAGCTTTTAGGAAAAGTGGAAAAGAAAGGAGACTTGTTCATTTTGTTCGAAGATGACCTTACACATGGTGGCTCAGGACCAAAATAGGAAGTTCTGGTCAACAGGGTGTGAGATAAGGTAAAGACTATTACAATTCTGGATGTCAAGACAGCAGAGTTAGCGGAAAAAGAAATAAGTAATTATGGACAACCATCTGATTTGCAGATTTAACAGGTAATGGATCTTAAGTCTCAGCAAGTTAACTAAAATACCAGTTTAGTAAATGGGGCTGGAGCATGTTATTGTTCCTTTTGAATCTTTGAAGTCATAAGAGACACTGGTTTGGGAAGGGTCATGGCTCTATGCAAAGTTAGTGTGGAAAAAGTCAGGAAAAAATAAGGATTAAATCCCCAAAACATGATTTTTTTGGCTGGCCAATTAAATCGGCCCATTTTTTGCCGATTTGTTCCCAGTTGAAAATGTTGGGATTAAATCGAAAAAGTTGAGATTAAATCGGGACTTTTTCCAAAAACTCGTGAATGAGTAATTTCTTCAACGAATTTTTATTTTATTTTTTGAAAAATTCGGGATTTTATTGAAAAAGTCAGGATTTTTTTAAAAATGAATATTTTTGTATTTTTTTAATTTTGCCGACTTTTTCAAAAAACTCCAGACTTTAACAACTTTTTCAATTTCTCGACTCTTGCCGATTTAATCCCGACTTCGACTTTTTCCACATTGGTCTATGGTATTGATGGATTAGCAATAAAGCAGTGGTTTCATGGATTTAATCTGGCACCCATGAGCCATGAGCCATGAGACATGAAAGATGAAACCACTGATATGGGAAGGATCATGGTTTTATGGTATTGTTGGATTAGCAATAAAGCAGCAATGGAGTTAGTTTTCAGTCCTAAGTTCCAGTTATAGTGTTGTTCCTAAATCTCCTTTTAGCTCAGGGAGCGATCACTCCCGAGCGTTAAATTTTCACTCGGGAGCGATTCGACCGACGCCGGGAGCGATCTGAGCGGAAAAAAAATCACGGACGCGAAAAAAATCAATTTGTTTAAAAAAAATTATGTTTTAAAAACACAATGGGGCAAAAAAAAATTCACTATCAATTGAATGAGTTGAGTAGAAGCTAGAGAGCAAGAGCAAAGGAGCGAGGAGCAAGCGCCGAGAAGCAAGGAGCAAGCCTGCAAAGAGGTAAGTAACTTAGTAATTTAGTTAGTTTAGTTAGTTTAATTTAGTTAGGTAGTAATTTAGTTAGTTTAATTTAGTTTATTAACTATATTTAGTAAAAAAATCATGAATCTAAATTAAATTAATTAATTAATAATTAAATTAATTTGCAAATTCAAAGCCTACAATATCAAACATCATGGACCTGGCTATATTTCTTGCATTTTCCTCCTCTTGTCCCTTTATGTTATTATGGTACTGGAGAGTAGGAAACGGAGGGGCCAAAATGAAGAGGGGGATGAAGAAGCTGGAGAAAGTGGATTTGATGAAAACCCCGGTGAGGAGGCGCTAGAGGAGGGTGAACATGACTCTCAAAAAACTAAACAAGACCAAACCCCATTGTGGAAATATGTTAACAGGCCTGAAGGAGGGAGAGGGGGTGGAACCACTAAATTTCATTGCCCCCATTGCAACAATGATTACACAGTTCATACACCCGTGCCAGAAAACACCTCTGCAGGAAAAGACCATGGGATGGAGACAAACAAATAGGAATCAAAACTTGTCCAGCGATGTCAGCAGCAGATAGAGCCAAATACATAAGGGAAGAGGAGGAAGCCCAATACAAATCAAAAAAATCAAGGGGTTTCTTTGAACCAAGCTCACAATCACAAGCACAAAGAACTCCTTCAACATCCTCCCAAGGCAGTGGATATGGAAGCACAGGGTCACCAGCTTTAAGGCGTAGAATCATATCAGATTTCCTTGATGAGGGGTGTAGGAATGATGTGGATTCAAAGGTTTACAGGTTTCTCTATGCATGTGGGATACCATTCAATGTTCTTCGCTCACCTTATTAGCACGAAATGGTTTCGGCCATAAATGATGCCCCTAAAGGATACAAGAGCCCTGGGTATGACAAGGCAAGAACCGTTGGCCTTGATAATGGAAAAGCAAAAATATCACATTCTTTGAATAGAATGACAAGTTCTTGGACTGAGCATGGGGTGTCCATTGTATCTGATGGATGGACAAATGTAAAAGGCAAGCCATTGATATTCGTTGTGTCCGTTAGTGGTGCCATCTTTCTAACTGCACATGATTACTCAAACAAGTTTAGGACCGCCATCAACATTGCAGAAGCATTACTTGAAACAATTGACCTTATTGGGCCATACAATGTCATCCAAGTCATCACTAATAATGCTCCTAATTGTAAGGTAGTGGGAGCAATTATTGAGGATAAATACCCCAACATATTTTGGTCTGGATGTTTGGTTCACACATTGAACCTTCTGATGCATGATGTTGTCAAGAAAAAAAATGCACAATACAAATGGATTGGTGATTTGTACAAGAAAGGCAAACAAATGATAAAATTTATTACAAATCATAGCAATACCCATGGCCTTTTCCGCAGTCACTCGAGATTGGAGTTGTTAAAGATTGCGAAGACCAAATTTGGTAGCTATTACCTCACCTTCAGGCGCCTTTTGAAGGTAAGAGAGTCATTGGCTAGCATGGTATCAAGTCCACATTGGCAGGTATTAAAGGAAAGGGCTACAAATGCAGTTGACAGGCGAGGTTTTGAACTAGTGGAGGAGGTCGCTCTTGATGGTCACTTTTGGACAAGTGCGAGGCAAGTATTGGATTTCACCAAGCCCATTTATCACATGATTCGGTTTGCAGATACAGACAAACCAGTGATTGGCGAGGTGTATGAGCAGATGGATACCATGTTGGGGCAAGTAAAAGATATTGTTCATAACAGAGATCCCGACTTGTACAAACTGATTCAGGATTGTGTGTGTGAATGGTGGAATAGACTTAATCTTCCACTACATTACTTGGCGTATATCCTTACGCCAAAATACTACTTTACATCTTGGTTGGGCCAACCTGCACCAGGGGGTGGGATTAGGACCAAACCCCATTTAGATGCAGAGGTAACTAGTGGATATTTGCAAGCATTAAAAAAATTGATACATGACAGGGAGGAATGTGCACCTGTGCGCCTTGACATAGGCAAATACTTCAGTGGCACTGGTTTGTTTGGTAACTTCCATGCAATGGAAGACAGAGATAGATTTGATTCTCTGACATGGTGGGAAACATATGGCGGCCAGGGACTTTTGCCAAAATTGGCAAAAAAAAGTTCTTTCACAAGTTGTAAATACTTCTTCTGCAGAGAGGTGTTGGAGCACCTACAGCTACATACATAATGTGAAAAGAAACAGACTCAATGAAAAACGAGCAGAAAGCTTGGTTTATGTGCACTACAACTTGAGGTTGTTGAGTCATTACTGTGATCGGGCTTATGAGGATCCCACATATAAAATTTGGGACAATCACCCAAAGGATGACAATTTGGAGGATGGCATTCTACATCTTGAAGAACTGGAAGAGGAACTTATAAGGGATGAAGATGAAGCAGCTGCAGCAGCCATGCCACCTCCACCTCCACCATCCAGTAGCAGTGCTCGAGTTCCGAGTCTTGTTCCTTTGTTGTCGCCACCTCCATCTACACCCTCACATGGAAGGCATGTGCCTTCTAGTTCTGGTCGTCGGTCTATGCGAGAGACTCCTAGAAGACCACCACGACCTGCTTATACTCCTGGAGACTCTCATGGCAAGGGCCACCTGTAGATTTACAGTTTACTTGTCTTTTCTAGTTTCTATTAATTTTCATAACTGTTGAGTTTTGAGTCCTTGACTCTTGACTCTTTCATATCATAATGATATTTATTGTAAACAATATATGATTGTGACAATGAAAATTTGAAGTTTGAAGTTGGCAATTATAACTCATTGGTAATGATTGTGAATTATGAATATGATGCTTCGTGAAAGACTAAAGTTGTTTCATTTCATTTCATTATTCATGTTTCATTTTATAACATTTCATTTCATGTTAACAGTTAGAAGTTAAGACTTAGAAATATCTAAGATATTACTTCTTGTAATGGTTAAACTAGCTTACAAGTACAACTTTGGAGATCAATGATGATAAATGTTATATATTGAATTTTCAATTTTGAAAGCTTGAAGTTGAAACTTTAAGATTGAATTTGATGAATTCACGAGACTCAATATGTTGCAGTTGTAATATGTATTTTACTAACTTGTGGACATGGCTGATGAAGATTATAATTTCTAGATGATTGATGTGATATGGTTCAATGATCAATATATGTTTTTTTATGTTTTTTATATCTAATTCATCATTCTACATGTTTTTGTTGACATATATGTATCAAAAATTAAAAAATATAAAAAATATATATATTTTTAAAAACTCGCTCCGGGATTCTCTCCCAAACCGGGAGCTTGTGAAAATGGCCGTTTTCGCTCCCGCTCCCAAGTAACGTTGGAGTCTATTGGTAGCTTTATCTGTCATGATATTTATAACGAGGAGGCCTTCATTCAATGTGCCAAAATTTGTATTGTTATGGACGTGGGCAAGAGTTTGCCAAGTGTGATTCACTTGAGACATGTACTATTTTGTACACACAGACTCTAAGCACTAGTGACATAATACAAGAGTTTGATGTAATTCAAAGGGAATCAAAGAGAATATCTGGGGAAGTGAAGATCAGGAGATAAAATGGGAAGTAAACAATCCAGAGAGGAGGCAAAAATAAAAGAAAGAAGAAAAGAAAAAACAGGAAACCTTGTAAAGACCACTTAATTCCACTGAAAGGCAAACAACTGAAGAGATCAAAAATACTCCTTCCCAAAGTAAAGGTGCAGTAAGGATATCAATACACATGGCAAGATCTAGTAGTAAACTGTGGCTTCACCAAGACTATGAGGTTGCTGTCAAGCATAATGATAATAGATTGTGTAGCAAAATAGACGAATGTGATGTCCAACGGTGTGCTGTGGATGACAATCGAAACTAGGTGCAAATCCTGGGTGATTTTGAAAGAGTAAATACACTTCAACTGCTGCAACTAAACCAAAAGGAAGGACTGCTGTAATGGATTTTGTACACTACCCAGAATTATGTGCCTAACACTTCCTGTACAAACACCCCTAACGATTGCCAAGGGCGCATATCTCATTAGGAATGATGCTATATTATCATCAGATTTGTAAAGTCAAAAGGCTGTGTTCTCAGGATTCTGTATATTTAATTGATCCTAAATTAAATTTAACTTTTCCTCCATCAAGAAAAGGCTGAATCAAAAACCTGCCACTAAATGAGCCAAATATAAAGTTCTTTAACAAAGGATTGTCATGGACTTTACACATCCCCTTATAGAAAATCTATGTCAAGATATACTAGAGATCAAAAAGCTTTTAAAGGGGCACAAAAATATCAATAATATCAGACCAGATTTTTGCCAACTGCTTATATGAGTCTCTCTTTCATTGTTTCTCAAGTATTCAATAAGGGTTCTGAGCACATGCCAACTTTTCATGGTCTTGGAAAAAACTAGTGGCAGCATATATGCACCATACAAAGCATAATAGTACATATGAACAGATGTAACAGTAACATCTACTTAGCTTGAGGATATTATTCATTCTAGGCAATAAAGCTTTTGTCAAAATAACATCATACAGAAAAGCATAAGCAGAACATGCAATAACCAGGACTTTTCAGTCTCTGACTGAAGATATTTAACCCTAAACATCCAGAATTAAGATTAAATCCTTGTTTCCAGATACAGATGTATCTGGGCCAGATTTGGAGCTATGGCCCAGATGCAGATACAGCCATATTTTCTGAACCATACATATACAATACAGTATACATATTGTTCGACACATCCATATCCATATCCTAGCCAAAATACGCTGCATCATATGATAAACAAATAAACAAATAATCATTTCTAATAATTTTTGTATCATGTCTTTTATATTTCCAGAGTGGATCCATATCATCTTTTTGAGTGGGTATGAACCATTTAAATCAAAACCAAACCCATCCCTGCCATATTTCTGAATCCAAACCAGTTAATCTTTAAAATTTCTATGTTTTTAAACAAAAGGTGGTTTCTGGAACTAGAACGTACAAAGATGATGTACACTACTCCAGTAAGTGCCTCATGCAACTACACCAAAAAGTACAAAAGCAGAACTTCCACATATATAAAGGCAATATAAGATAATTTTATAGTACAACCAGTCACCCATCAACTATGGGACTTTTGGGACACTCCTAAAAAAAGAAAAGCTAAATAAAAGAGATACAAATGTTGATACAGACAGAAAATAGCCTGCTCTAATTTGAATAAAAATGTAAGTCCTAAAAGGCACAAATCCCAACTCATCTCAGGCACATAACATCTCAAAAGAGGCACCAAGTCAACAACCAGAGAGTTACTGTGAAATCTGAAAATGGAGATAGATGAAATATCAACCAATTAATCCTCACCTTTAAGCAGATATTTGTTCTGGGGCTAACTTTAAAGACACCACCAGATATGTCTGGCAGAGCTTTCTCTTACTTTAAACTTATGACACCTTGCAAAAATTTGAACCCTATGGGTTTTCTGATTTAAATAGCCTTAGTAACATGGATGAGTTTTGCAGATCTAGCTCTTAGTAACATGGATGAGTTTTGCAGATCTAGCTCCCAAAAGTAAACTACTAGCCCCTCTTTGATGCAACATAATTTTTAGCTCTCTCTCAATCAACCATTTTTCCAGTGAGGAGGAAATGTAATCAATGCTTCTCAAGAAGGAATTGGCCCCAAATTGGTTCCAACTCTCAATCCAACCATGGCTTCCTAAAGGTTATGGGGCAAGTAAAACCCTAAAATTGTAATTCAACCTTGCTAGACAGGCTTCCAATGAAGGGCGAGAATTATCAAGCTCAAGGTTAGAACTTTCCTCACCTGCTTGACTATATCAAGACTCTATAGAATGTCAAGTTGATTGGACCATTGTATCAGAAATGACCTGTATGGAGAGATTAATCATGGACTAACTCTATGTAATGTCCCCATCCGCTTAGGAGTCATAAGGAATGGGATCTGCTAGCCAAATAACATTCCTGTAGGCTAGGGTGGGAAAAATTAATCAAGGGAACATGATTCCCCTAGGAAAAAACATTAAAAATAACTGAAGTGGTGAAAAGGGGACATGTGTCCTAGGCTAATGAAAAACTACTTCAAAAATATAAAGTGGGAAAACCCACTAAAGTGACTTTATTAAAATCAAAGAGTAAAATGGTGGCAAAAGTGGCAAA
This sequence comes from Pinus taeda, assembly GCA_000404065.3. Lineage (NCBI taxonomy): Eukaryota > Viridiplantae > Streptophyta > Pinopsida > Pinales > Pinaceae > Pinus > Pinus taeda. The sequence continues at coordinate 85,686 of APFE031289692.1, forward strand.
TGAATTAAAAAAGAGGGAAAATGGGGAGTCTCTCCTTATTCTTGCATTTGCCCATTTGAGAAAAAGAAATTCGGAGAGTTCTCAAGGAAGAGTAGGGTTTCTAGAAACCCTCAATGCTGGTTGCTAATTTCAGATTCGAAACCATACCCTAGCTAGTTTGGCAGCAAGATCACTCATATTTTGCAATTGCGCTTCAATAGAGAAGAAGAAATAGCAGAAGAAGTAAGTTCTCATGGTGTCATCAGCTGATTTTATTTTCTAACCATGAGTATTCTATATCTTTTATACAGGCCAAGTTTCCAAGCTTCATTTGAGGGCAGAGTCTACCATGTATTGGGAGATTGAGCTTGCTAGAGAAGAGGCCGAGTATTTCTATCTGTTGGCTGAATTTCACAGTCAAAAAGTAGGTTGAATACCTCTGAGCATGAGGTTGAGGGTCGAGCTCACTCTTGAGTGGCTGGTCAAACTGCTAAAGGAGAAAGATCGAGTTTCCCCTTCAAAAGGAGGTCGAGTTGCATCAGTTCTGTGGGCCGAGTCTTGCTGGGTGCGTGGGGACGAGTTTCCTCATCATACACGCCAAGTTCTTGCAAGTAACCACGTTCCAGGAGGGTTGAATCACAGAAGGCTGAGTTCTGAACATGAAGGATCAAATATACTACCTTGTACAGGCCAAGTTTCTCACTTAACATCTGTCAGAGGGTTTTGGTGTTTTTCTGCATGCCTATCTGTTGTTGGTTGAGGTCTCAGGGTCTCATTCTAAGCGTGGAATCACAGCTGGAGGAGTCTGAGTTTGGAGTCTGTTAGAGGGCCAAGTATCTTGTTTGTTGGCTAAGTTACAGCCAGCCATTGTTTGGAGGACGAAACTATCCATATTGGAAGCTGAAATCCCCTGTCGCAAGTGGAGTTGACTAGTAAGTTCATCCCAAGTTCCTCTTCACTATTTCTGAACTTTGAAAAGTCTGTTAAATCAATGATAAAGTGGCTGAATATTGCTAGATTCGTGCCATTGCAAATCTGGGTTGTTTCCAGTAGAGTTTGTCTGCTGTAGCTAATATATATATAGATATATATATCTAAATATAATATAATATATATATATATATATATATTATATAGATAGATAGAATGACAGTGTTTCTGAGTTGAATGCAGTAGCATATTGTTGTTTTGAAGTGGCTTTGTGATATATTAGCCTTTCTTGCATTAAATACATCAAACTGCACCTACAGCCAATGGTTCATGAACTGTTTGATGAAATAACACACTAAAAACCAAAGCAAAACTCAGAAAATGTTAGTTTTTGTAGCATCGGACAGGTGTTCTAGTCTCAATTTGTGTCAGAGAAACTAAGAACATGAGATCTTCAAAACCCAGAAAAGGTTTCGCGATATAAGCTTGCATAATGCCTTAATTAAATTAAGGAAATGTGAGAATGCTCTAGAAACTCACACAGAGTGAGTTTGAGATGATCTTAGTCATTGATGGAGATCTAATCATGGTCGTTGGTTCACCAATGAGAGATTATAAGAGCAAGACGATTGGGAGGAGATGGACACATCAAGTGAAAGGGAGATCTAGGCAAATCGAATTTCCCAGACAGCAGAGATTCAGCTTTGGAAGAATTCGAGCCAGAGATAGAGGAGCCGCAGCAGACAGATTCCAGAGGGATTTCCAATGCCGGAAGAGGCAGCAACAGAGAAGCCGAGTTATTCCACTGGAGGCTGCACAGAAGCCTCAAGGAGGCTGAGGCAGTTTGAATAGCCAGTTGTGCCAGATTTCGGATCTGGTATCAGTTATGGAGTTGAGGTATTTGCCTCTCAGTTATTTTGGCCAGATATTTGCTATTGGATTGCCAGTTTGGGCATCCATATATTGTACTCAGCATTTTGTTGCAGCATAATAATAAAACCATCATCTGCTGCATTGGTTTTCCCAGTTGGATTTTCCAGGGACATTTGTCCAAAACAACGGTGTCATTGTTATTGTGTGCATCATTTTCTCATTTCCAGTTTTATTTCCACAGTGCATTTTATTTTTGGTGAAAATTGCAATAGAGATTTTATTTGTTGTTTCTCGTAATAGCAAATAAACTACACATAATAATATTCAATTAGAAGAATAATTTCCAGTTGCTGCAAAAGTGAAAATTTCACACGGTATCAGAGTGATTTTGATCAGATCAAGAGCTCAGTAGCAAAGAGGGAGAAATTTCACAGTTTAGAGGGAGTTCTGAGCGAATTTCTTCCCAAATCCGCACAGGCCACCAGGAGTGTGAATTTGCAGAGGCCAGGGCTCAATTTTCAGGTTGCAGCTAGCACAAAATTTGATCAGTCTCAGTTGCAGAGATTTGCAGGTGTAGATTTGTTGGATAGAGAGTTCCAGTGAACAAATCAGTGATTCCGTTGAGCATATCTGGGCGCAGTTGATTTGCAGCAAATTTTGCAGCAGCATATCAGCGTTGGGTGGAAGAAAAAAGCACATACAGAAGAAAACTTCCAGTTTTCTTAGAGGGTTTCCAGATCCAGGTTCAGGAGGAAATCCAAAAATTTCAGTTGCAGCAAGCCGTAGCGTTTTGCAAGTCAACCAGTATGAACTTCCGAAGCAGCAAATCGTGTGCCAGATTCCAGAGAAGGACTTCTGAAAGGATGAGCAAGTTGCCCAGTTGAGGTGTAGCAGGCAGTTTGAGAATCGGAGAAGGATTTCCAGAGTCAAGCAGAAGTTGACCTGTGCATTCCTAAGGAAGTGCAAGTAGCAGAAAGAAGGCCGAGCAGGGAAAGAGAAGCATATTTCCAGATCTAGTCTCCAGTTATCTGAGTTTCGTAAATTTTGCAGCTTTCCAAACATTGTCATGCGAGATTGCCAATGGAGCTCGTGCAAGTTAGCTAGAACGCAGATTTGGGCAGCAAATTGACTTCCAGTTTCCAGGGACAGGTGTTAGAGGAAGTCTGATTTGCAAAGTGAAACAGTTTCCTAGTAAGGGACAACACTCGATAGAATATAGTGGGGCACCAAATCTAGGTGGAGGTGGAGCTTGATACTTCAATGTGTCAAGATGAACAGGGTCCAATGCAAATGCAGCAAGCAGATCAGTTAGATCAATTCCAGTTGTTTGTTGCAACAAGACCATCACTTTTGCTACGGGGGCCCACAGTACCTTGGTAGCAAGTTCAGTGTCAACAGGATGCAGTCAAATAAAAAGTAGCAGAGCTAGTTAAAGTCAGTACTCGAGAGACAGTTGCAGAACTAGTTGCAGTGACATAGGTAGTGTGAATTGTCCAGTTGCAAAAAGCAAGGTGCAATTCCAGCCAAAGAGGTTACCAGATTTCCGGAGGAAATAAGGCTAAGTAAATTTCAGCAGATGAAGTCGAGTGAGGCAGTGTGAATTGGTCAGTTGAGACAATTCTAGTAAGAGACAATCAGCTAGTCCGTGTTGCTGAGGCTACAGATCGTATACCAATATCGGGAGGAGATCCGGAGGCAGAAAGAGTAGTTTCGGTATACAACAGGAGGCAGAGTGTCTATCAGAAAGGGTTTCCGAAGACAACATTGAACTTCTCGCAGCAGAATCTTGTAGTCCAGTTAGGCATGCAAACACGAGTGTGAATTACAGTAGAGAGGCTTTGTTGGAAGGTGGAGGGGTTTACCAGTTCTGTTTCAAAGAGAGATCGAGACTCAGGGGAGTCTAGCTTCAGAGGGAGCAGACCTATGGAAGCTTAGTACTTTAGCATCTAAGGTGACCAGTAAACAATTCTAGTGATGGCAATAGCCCAGATGCAATAAAGTGTAGTGGCGAAAAAGAAGCAGCAACGCAGAGGCTTCAGCAGTGTATGATCAGAGTTGCGCAGGGCAATAGTAGCTATACCTCTAGATGGAGGAGGGGCATAGTACTTCAGAGTTGCTGGATTGGGAAAGATCCAAGGAGGATAGCATCAGACAGGGGTTTCCTCGTGGATCATTACCCTTGCTATAGGGGCCCACAATTGCAAAACTAGTTGCAGTGACATAGGTAGTGTGAATTGGCCAGTTGCAAAAAGCAAGGCGCAATTCCAACTAAAGAGGTTTCCAGAATTCCGGAGGAGGAAATGAGGCTGAGTAAATTCCAGCAGATGAAGTCGAGTGAGGCAGTGCGAATTGGTCAGTTGAGACAATTCTAGTAAGAGACAATCAGCTAGTCCGTGTTGCAGAGGCTACAAATCATATACCAATATCGGGAGGAGATCCAAAGGCAGAAAGAGTAGTTTCGGTATGCAACAGTAGGCAGAGTGTCTATTGGAAAGGGTTTCCGAAGACAACATTGAACTTCTCACAGCAGAACCTTGTAGTCCAGTTAGGCATGATGACAAGAGTGCAAGTTGCAATGGAGAGTCTTTGTTGGAAGGTGGAGGAATTTCCTAGTGTTGTTTTGGAGGGAGATCGAGACTCAGAGGGAGTCTAGCTTCAAAGGGAGCAAACCTATGGGAGCTTAGTATTTTAGGATCTAAGGTGATCAGTACACAGTTTTAGTGATAACAATAGCGCAGATGTAGTACAGTGTAGTGGCAGCAAAGAAGCAGCAGCGCAGAGCAGTGTTTTTAAAACCGAAACCGGTGACCGGACCGGTCCACCTAATGAACCGGTTTACGGACCGGAACCGGTCTAACTGGGACTAGTTTGGTCTAAACGAACCGGTTTTAAAAAAATACATTAAATAATTAATTTTTAATGAAACAAAACTATTTTTAAGATTAAAACCATGATTCCAAGCCAATAGAAACAAGTGGCAGCAAAGAAGCAGCAGCGCAGAGCAGTGTTTTTAAAACTGAAACCGGTGACCGGACCGGTCCACCTAATGAACCAGTGTACGGACCGGCACCAGTCTAACCGGGACTAGTTTGGTCTAAACAAACCGGTTTTAAAAAAAATACATTAAATAATTAATTTTTAATGAAACAAAACTATTTTTAAGATTTAAAACCATGATTCCAAGCCAATAGAGACAAAATATACAAAGTTTGCTCATTTATATACCATGTAAAGGTGAATATATCAAAATGGCACTAAGTGCAATACATATCATCGACAAAATAGCAAAATACATAAGCAGTGAGGCTCTAAATAGCCTATAAAGTCCAAAAACAACGCTGCAAGCTATGAGGCCATTGGCCTACTACAAGTCTACAGAATCAGGTACCATCAATAGTTTTAAAGTTCCCTTGTACACACCTTTATATCACACAACTTTCCCTAATATTTGTTTTGCTTCCCTGTGTTGTCTGCATTCACATGGGATGTCTCAAGACATTACCTCCTTATGAGAATATAGCCACTATATTTCCCCTTAGCACTTCCTATTTTGTCATCAGTTGCAGAGCTCTCTCCTTTCTTGAAAGTTTAGATTTGGTGGCCTCTTCTTTTTGGTTCATGTTCCAGGTTGACATCATCTACTATCTGCAACTTTTCCTGTCCTGTTGTTGGTATCTGAGACTTCTCATCTTTGTCCATTGACTACTTTTATACCAGATATCTAGATTTTGCTTGTTGGATATTGAGTTTATTGAGAAGGTTTAGTGTTTGCATTAGGTTTGTTGGATTTCTCGGCTCTAGATATAAGAATGTTGTCCCTTTCATCTAAAAGCATTGGAGGCTAATCCTTTTGTTGTTGGGGGGAATGATAAGGATTGTTAGTACATATTAGTATGTTTTCACTATTTGTTTTGTCTGAAATTAGATTAGGACAAATATTTTTATAGTTTTGTTTAATTTGTCACTTGGTTTCCTATTCTTGTAATTGGTTGATATTTTATCTCCAACCATTAGATGGTGTGTGGAGATACATTCTCTAAGCCAAGCTTGTCAGTTTGATTGTAAAATTTATTTGAGCTTGTTTGTTTTCCTAACACAATTGGTCAGAAATTTTTGGTATAGAACTTTGCTCTTGAGTGGGTAAAATCCCACATCAACGAGAAACAAAAAGCTAAAGCATCACCGAGAATGATTTGAGTAAATTTACCAAGAATCCAATGATCTATTAGAAGATTTGCAAAGATGGTATCAAATATTTTTGTCATTACTTGATTATAACATAAATCAAAATATGCCAATAAACTGGATACTCGATCACATTGAAAAAATCTGGTCTTGAGAAGACAATTTCAAGCCTCTACGTAGTTGAGCGAATGGTATCCCGTGCCGTATTACAATTTTGAAGAATGATTCTTATTTATAAAAGAGAATGGAATTCCTAACACACTTGGCATAGAATACTCAAAATCATGTCAAGATAGATGGGATAATGCCGCAGGCTGGCCATTAGCAAGTTCTATATCAAATAAACCACATGATTGTTTCTGATGGGTTAGGAAAATTTTGCTACACAACCAATTATGATAAATGGAATTAGAGAGTGGCACAGAGTTGGAAGATTGATTGCATTATACTAGGGCGGTGGCACAAGGCCATGAAATTACCTTAAAAAAAATTCAAATCAGCATTCTTCAATGCATTTGGCTCACGGTGGGCGTGCCTCCTAACCGGCCGATTTAGGACAGAACCGGCCGATTTGATACGAACCGGCCGGTTCTGTCCTAAACTGGTTGGTTAGGATTAGTTTTCTGCAAAAATTGGCAAAGTGACCCCTCTGACCTGGTTTTTTGGTTGGTTTCGACCAGTGTTTTAAGAAACGGCCGAGTCAACATTGACTCGGCCGAGTTGGTCCGTTTCGTTAGCCTGGGCATCAAAACGGTGAGAAACCCGGTTCGGACGGCTGAGTTAGCAATGACTCGGCCAAGTCATTGAATGACTCGGCCGAGTCATTGCTAACTCAGCCAAAACGGACCGAGTCCGATATGAAACGGCTGAGTTGCATGGCCACGGAACCCGGACACAAAGGCACGCTGTAAATTGATTTTTTTGGGATTTTAAATTAGTTTTATGGTTATTTTGGACTTGAAACAGTTATGTGATATTGCTAGTTGTAGTTTGGGGTCCATATCCCCCTCCCAAACCCTATTTAACTCACCCAAGTGCTCTCATTCTCTCACAGCAATCTTATGCATTTGAGTGAGAGTCTTCTTTGAGAGTTAGTGAGCAGTTCTTAAGCTTGTTTT
>APFE031289692.1:96149-109630 GCA_000404065.3 Pinus taeda
ATTTTTTACAACGACCGAGTCATTGAAAACGAGCCGGCCGAGTCATTACCGTTTCGGAGTCGGAGTCGGAGTCATTGCTCGGTCGAGTCGGAGTCGGAGTCGGAGTTTTAAAACTATGGTTTCGACCGGTGGGCCTGCTAACTGACGAGTTAGACTGGTAACCGGTTAGCAAGGCCGGTTTTGAATACTATGGCGCAGAGGCTTCGGCAGTGTATGATCAAAGTTGTGTAGGGCGATAGCAGCTATACCTCAGGATAGAGGAGGGGCATAGTACTTCAAAGTTGCTGGATTGGGCAAGATCTAAGGAGGATAGCATCAGACAGGTGTTTCCTCGTGGATCATTACCCTTGCTATAGGGGCCCACAGTTTTTAGTTGCTGGAGGATCAGTGTCGAATGGCACAATCAGATCTTGAAGGATAGTTGCAGAGACTAGTTGCAGTCAATTATTGAGAGTCACAGAAACAAATGCAGTGCAGACAGTTAGTAGAAAGTGAAAATGCTAGTTGCAGCGAATGACTCAGGAAATAGTTGCAGAGCCAGTGCAGGGACATAGTGGATCTAGAGATTGGTTCTCACGTCCAATAGTTGCAGTAGCAGCAACAGCAACATGAGATTAGTTGCAGCGCAGAGCAGAGTTGGCAATAGTTCAAGAGGCACAGTGCTTTGTCAACAACAACACAGATGCAGTATGATTCAACAACAAGGTTAGTAGATGAATCAGAGCGTGCAGTGGTTTGATGGACAGTGACAAGTTGTTACAGGTGTCAAACATCAACAGTGTGAGGGAAGATGTTACAAGTGAAGACAGAGAGAACACCTTCCTTGCTAAGAGGGAGTCTTAATTTTTGTAACATCTAACAAGTGCTCTAGTCTTGATTTGTGTCAGAGAGGCTAAGAACACGAGATCTTCAAAACCCAGAAAGGTTTCCTGAGATAAGATTGCAAAACGCCCTAAATAAATTAATTAGCCATCATTTAAATTTTTCTTAAGCCTAACTTGGGAAAACTGGTTAGTTAATAGCAACAAATTAAGGAAAGGTGAGAATGCTCTAGAAACTCACACGAATTGAGTTTGAGATGATCTTAGTTGTTGATGGAGATCTAATCATGGTTTTTGGTTCACCAACGAGAGACTATAAGAGCACAACGACGAACTAGACACATTGAGTGAGAGGAAGATCTAGGCAGATCGAATTTCCCAGAGAACAAAGATTCAGCTAGGGAAGAATTCAAGCCAGAGAACAAGCAACAAATAATGGAGGAGCAATCACAAAGTGATTTCGGGGGATTTTGCAGTGTCGGAAGAGGCAGCAGTAGAGAGGCAGAGTACGGGAGCTATGCAAAAGCCTCAAGGAGGCAGAACCAGTTCGAATAGCCAGTTGTGCCAAATTTCGAAGCTGGGATCAGTTGTGGAGTTGAGGTATTAGCCTCAGTTATTTTGGCCAAATATTTGTTGTTGGATTGCCAGTTTGGGCATCCAAATATTGTATTCAAAATGGTGTTGCATAACAATAATAAAACCCTCATATGTTGCACCAATTTTCCAGTTGGGTTTTTCCGAGACATTTGTCCAAACAACAGTGTCATTTTTATTGTGCGTGTGCATTATTTTTTCAATTCCACTTTTATTTCCACAGTGCAATTTGTTTTTGGTGAAAACTGCAGTAGTGATTTTATTTTGTTGTTTGTCGTAATAGCAAATAAACTGCACATAATAATATTCATTTAGATGAATAATTTCTAGTTGTTGCAATAGTGAAAATTTCATAGAAAAAGTGAACAATTAAAGGATTTCTAAGGGGGTATCTTACAGTGGTATCAGAGCATGGTCTTGGACAGTTGTGTCATTTGAAGGGCGAACTTTAGCAAAGGTTTGACGGATTCACAATGGTCATACCGGGTGATCATCAAATGGAGTGCACTAGATGGGTCCCCAAACTAAAAATAACCATGGGGAACTACACGTTGACTGATAAATTCTTTGTGGTGGATGTATCGGATACCAATGTGGCACTCGGTGTTCAGTGGCTTTACTCCATTGGCCGATACATTACTAATCAAAGGAGGAAGGAGATGGAGTTCATAGATCATGATGACCAGAAGGTAGTTTTGCATACCGTGAATCATTACCCATCCAAGATAGTATCATGTTAGAGCATGGATGCAATGTTGTGGCACGGGACATAGAATGGGCAATAGAGTGCTACATTTCAGATTAAAAATATTTGGAGTAGCCTCAACGTTATCTAGATGACATTCAGATATTACTCTACAAACATCATAAAGTTTTTGCAGATAGTACTCTAGGTAGACCTCCAAGTAGAGGATTCAAGCATGTGATAGAGTTGTAAGAGGGGGTGCAGGTTGTTAAAAACAATCCTTATCATCATCCAAAGGTTTATAGGGATGAAAATTAGAAGGCTATCAAAGAACTCTTGAGATTGGGTCATATTCGTCCTAGTTCTAGCCCCCCTTTGCTTCTTTGGTGGCTTGCAGGCTCAAGGGAGCGACTAGAAGCCTTCAGTCGCTCACACAGCTCCTCCTCCCTACTACTGGAAAGTTTGACTAAGATTTGACCATTGGCCAAAGTTGACCACAATTGACCGCAGACAGGAAAAGTTGTCTCTAATATATTTTGATGCTAGAAACATATTTCTTTATGTTATTGGGTTATTTTGTTGGATGATATTATATTGGGCTCATTGTACTCTCTATTGAACATTTTATGACAATCTAATAAAAGAAGCATTTCAAAGGGTTTTCCCCGTTGTGGGGTTTTTCCCTGATCTTCGACCAAACCTGGTGTCTCTTGTTGATGTGTTGATTGTCTCCTTTCTCATTGCATTTATTGTTCTATCTTTAATTACTATCGATGATTGGAAAGATTAATTGGTATTGAAAAGATTGTTAATTGAAGTATTGAATTGGGCTAAAGTAATTGATACAACATAGAACAATCTAAAAATTTAACATGGTATCAGAGCTAAGGTGAAGGACAAGCCCAAAAGGAGACAAGCGTTGAAGCAATCATCTTTGGAAAAGTTGAAGGAGCCGACCTAGCCAAGTCAAGATGTCTTCCTTCTTCAAGGAAAACGAGAAGCTGGGTGACTCATCTAATTTTGTTGCATGGAAAGTCAATTTGCAGATCATAGCTGACAACAATGAAAAGTACTTGAGCCTCCGGAGAATGCTTTCATTACTGTCAAGAACAAGCACAAGAAAGGTAAGTTAAAAGCAAAACAAATTATAGCTGATGGTTTACATGATAATTTACTTGCATATGTTAGAAATTTGAGGAATTCTAAAGACATGTTTGATAATATAGTTGGCATGTATGAAGTCAACAATTTGAATGAAATCATCTCTTTGAAAGATCAACTCAAAGACACAAAGATGAACAAAGGGGAGTTTGTGAAATCCTACATTATGAGGATATCTCGTCTTAAAGATCAATTGCAAAGAGTTGGGGAATCTGTGTCTAACAGGGAATTGGTGATTGTGACTCTAAGAGGTCTCCCTCCTATTTGTGAAACCTTCATTACTATTATAAGCAACAACAATACCCTCTCGTCAGTTGATGAAATTGTTGGAAAGCTCACACAAGAGGAATCAAGGATGATATCAAGAGGAAGGATTCAAAAGCATGATGAGGGAGAGCTCGTTGCATTCATCACTCAAAACAAGAAGAAGAAAGGAAAAGAAGGTCCATCAAATTCAAGAAAGTGTCCACCTCGAGATGCAAAGAGAAGGAATGATAGCTCATCATCTCACATTGAATGCTACAATCGTCACAAGAAGGGTCATTATGCTCGAGATTGCCCCAAGAAGTACAATGGTCCTCGCTACAACACTTGAAGCAACAACAACAGGTTTTATGGTCGAAGAAGAAGAGATGACCGAAGGAATGATCGCAATGGAAGAGATAGAAGAAGAAGAAGAGATGCTCCTAGTGACCATGAAGAAGATTGTCGTTCCAAAAGAAGTCAAGATTCTCCAAGAATGAAAGTATTGTTGCAAATCAATCTAAACATATTCTTATTTCTACCCTTACTAGTTCATCTCCTCCAGATTCGTGGGATAGTCGGTTGGTGGATAGTGGAGCCACTCATCACTTCTTTAGGTATAAGAAAGTTTTCTCTAATTCGGTAGAGAGTGAGTCAAATTTGAAAAGTATTCTTGGAGACAACTCCATTCATCTCATCAAAGGCATTGGGTCTGTCAAATTTCATTTGAATTCAAGGGAATCTATTTTGCTCCATGATGTGATGTATGTGTCGAGATTGAAGAAGAATTTGGTATCAATCTCCACTTTGGAAGATAAAGCGATGAGGGTTTCCCTGTTGGATCACCTGTGAGAGATGCATTCACATTGGGATCAAGATATGAAGGACTCTACAAGGTTACTGGAAGACCTCTTCTAGCATTGGTCCATCATACAAATCATCTAAGCTAGTTATGGCACTGAAGATTGGCCCATCTACATTATGATGCTCTCCGAATTTGGAGAAATTGGTCTCTGGGATTCCCAAGGTTCAAGCCCAACATGATGGAGTATGTCCAGGTTGTGCTAGTGGAAAGAAAACAAGGGGACCATCCCCCTCTAGCGAGAACAAGACAAATGACATCCTCCATCTCATTCATTCTGACATATGTGGTCCAATGCTTGTGCATTCTATTGGTGGCCATCTCTACTACATCACCTTCATTGATGACTTCTCAAGAAAGACATGGATATATTATTTGAAGCACAAGGATGAAGCCTTTGAAATGTTCAAAGACTTCAAAGCTTTGATGGAAAATCAAACAAGAAAGAAAATAAAAATATTCAGGTCTAACAATGGTGGAGAGTACACATCAAAGGAGTTCATTGATTTTTGCAAGAAGGAAGGTATCAAGAAGGAGACAATTATGCCCTATACTCCCAAACAAAATGGAGTAGCTGAAAGAAAGAATAGGTCCATTATAGAAGTTGCACGTGCCATGCTCCATGATCAAAAGTTGTCGAAGTTCCTTTGGGGAGAAGCAATGAATGTTGTCGTATATGTTCAAAACAAGGTGCCTCATCAAGCATTAAACAACAAGACCCCCGAAGAAGTGTTCACAAGTGTCAAGCCCAATGCTGGTCATCTCTGTATCTTTGGTTGCCCCATATACTTTCATGAATTGAAGGACAAGAGAAACAAGTTGGAGGCCACGGGACGAAGAGGTACGTTTGTTGGATATTGTGGAAATTCTAAAGCTTTTAGAATATATATTCTTGGTCAAAGGAAGGTTGAAATTAACAAAGATGTTACATTCGATGAAGTTGTCGCCCTTCGAAAAGCAAGGGACCTTCCTCTGCCTCCTCCTCCTAAGAAGAGTGATGATATGGATATTTTAGATGGTCCTTCCATGCCTGAATCCGAGACAGACATTGTTAATGATCACATGGAGCCCATGGATCCCTTAGATCCTCCTCCATGTGATCCTCCCGCCAGGAAGAGGCCATTTTGGCTTCGTGATACTTTATCGAATGACGAGAGACATGTTCCTGTTCAAAGATCATTGAGAGAAAGCAAGAAACCTTGCAGGTACCAGGGATACGTTGCACCCATGAGCACTATAATTCAAGCCAAAGCTCCCACCTTTGAAGAAGTCCTAAAAGAACAAGTTTGGAAAGATGTTATAGCCAAAGAATATGAATCAATCATGAAGAATGATTGTATGGGATGTTGTGTTGAGACCAAAGGCGAAATCCATGGCGACTTCAAAGTGGTTATTCAAGATCAAGCATGGAGTTGATGGTAGTATTGAGAAATATAAAGCAAGGTTCGTGCACCTGTGGCTGGATATACAACCATTCGCTCGATAGTTGCCCTTGCCGCAAGTCAAGGATGGACCCGTCATCAAATGGATGTGAAGAATGCATTCCTCCATGGCATGTTACAGGAAAAAGTGTACGTTGAACAACCACAAGGATTTGAAGTAAAGGATCGAAAGACACATGTTTGAAGGTTAAAGAAAGCATTGTATGGTTTGAAGGAAGCCCCCAGAGCATGGTATGCCCACATAGACAGTTATTTGGTGAAGTTGGGATTCACAAGAAGCAATGTCGATCCTAACCTCTACTTCAAGGTAGTCCAAGGTACGCCATTGATTTTGGTTTTATATGTTGACAAACTATTCTTGACGGGTAGTGAGCCTCTGATGATTGAGTGTAAGAGGCAGCTAGCCTCTAAATTCAAGATGAAGTACCTTGGACTCATGCACTACTTTCTAGACCTTAAGGTGTGGCAAAGGCCCGGTGAGATTTTTCCTTTCACAAGGAAAATATGTTGTGAAGTTGTTGGAAAGATTTGGAATGACAAAATGCAAATCCCTACCCGCACCGATGGAAATAAACTTCAAAAGTTATGTGGAGAGGCTGCAGGACCCGATTTGCAAATCCATCCGAGTATAGACAATTGATTGGGGCTCTAATGTTCCTAGTGAACACCCATCCGGACATATGCTATGCAGTGAATACGTTGAGTCAATTCATGATTGAGCCTCTCTATGCACATTGGATCGCTGCCAAACACATTTTGAGATATTTGCATGGGACGATCACACTTGGTCTGAGATATTCTGTCGAAGATGTTCGACTTCATGGATACACTGATGTTGACTGGGCTAGGAAATGTTGTCGACAAGAAGAGTACGTTTGGATGTTATTTTAGCCTTGGATCTGCCATGATATCTTGGAAGAGTAGGAATCAGAAGTCTATAGCATTGAGTACCATCGAGGCAAAGTACATTGTCACTAGCATGGCTAGCTGCAAAGCAGTTTGGTTGAGGAAGCTTTTTGGAGAGCTATTTGAGCAAGTCCTAGACACTACAGTTATATATTGTGACAACAAAAGTGGGATTCGGTTGGCAAAGAATCTTGTATTTCATGACAAGTCCAAGCACACAGAGATCCAATAACACTTCATTTGAGACATGGTGCAGAGAGGAGTCATTACAATCCATCACATATCGACAAATGAGCAAGTTGCAGATATTCTAACTAAAGCTTTCTTGAAAGGGAAGTTCTTGGTCTTTAGAGAGCAACTTGGACTGACAGGTGCAACCCCTCCTAATAAGGGGCATCGTTGATCTAGGTCATTGGGCCAGCTTCCCCCCTGTCTGAGCTCCTAGGGTGAGAAATTGAGATGGATGGCTCCTAGGGTTGAGAGATCTCTAGACAATAGGGTCGTACATGTTGATCCCCTACTTGTTACCCATAGGGTTGGAGATGTTGCTCCCCTATCTTGGTCTTTGTAGAGCTAGGCTTGTTGGGAATGCCACTCTCCGCCTGGCCAACAAGTTGAGAGTGTACTTGGGGTGTACAACCTAAGTTGATTATGATGCAAGTATCCTACCACATGACTCTTGAGGGTCATTGTTGGGAAGATCAGTGGGCAATAGGATGGGTTGAGATCTGCTCCCCTATTTTCGCCTATTGCTCAATATGGGGTTGTAGATGTTTAGCTCCCCCATGAGATTTTGGGTTGAGATGTGCTCCCCGATGTGGTTTTTGAGATATGCTCTTCGACCGTGTAGAGGGCAGTAGCTTTAGCTCCCCAATGATTCTTCTTCTTTAGATTCGAGAATGTTTCAGTAGATAGAGTTGAGAAGAGATGGGACATGATATGACGGCAGGTTATACATGACCTAATACAAGTGGAATTCCCCTAGTTGAGAAGGCGTGTTAAAATTGGCAACTAGGGTCAAATTCCAATTTAGACAGCTCATTTGATGGAGATGATGATTGCATTGAATTCCTCCTTTCAAGAGGACCAAAATTGACCTAAAGATCATCAAATTTGGACAAGGGAAAGTGTACTTATGAAGAAAAGCCCACATATGCATATTTGGACAGGTCGGCCCTAATGGTAAATTGGTCACCCTTGGAAGCCTATAAATACAAGTGACCTCAAGCTCATTTGATCATCACCAAGCATCACCTTTTTTTCTCTTCTTCATTGATTGGTTCGCACAGGTCTGAGGCTGGGTCAACAAAAGAAGTTCGCAAAGATTCGAAATTATAGGGTCTAAAGCTCGCATCTATTTTTAGGGTTTTGGGTTACAGTCGTAGGCTCGTCAAAGGACAAATTCAACTACAATAGCTGGCTTGCAAGCTCAAGGGAGCGACTAGAAGCCTTCAGTAGCTCACACAGCTCCTCCCTGAGACTAGAAAATTTCACTAAGATTTTACTGTTGGCCGAAGTTGACTGCAAACAAGAAAAGTTATCTCTGATATATTTTGATGTTGGAAACATATTTATGAATGTTATTGGGTTATTTTGCTAGATGATATTGTATCGGGCTCATTGTACTCTCTACTGAACATTTTATGACAATCTAATAGAAGAAGAATTTCAAAGGGTTGTCCCCCTTGTGGGGTTTCCCCCTAGTCTTTGACCAAACCTAGTGTATCTTGTTGATGTGTTGATTGTCTCCTTTGTCATTGCATTTATTGTTCTATCTTCAATTATTGTTGATGATTGGAAAGATTAATTGGTATTGAAAAGATTGTTAATTGAAGTATTGAATTGAGTTAAAGTAATTGATACAGCATAGAAAAATCTGAAAATTTAACACTGAAGAGACTTCTTTGAATACTTCAGTAACAATGTAGATGGAATAGTGTATTTTGCAGATAAATCAAGTTTCAAACCCTCAGAGCTCAGCACCATCAGCTTTAGCTACATGGATTTCCTGATTCTCTTCTACATGATGTACTCTATCTTCCAGAGTTGCGAAGATATTTGTTCTCCCTTGTGCATGTTCACCAGTAAGGCCACTCTATTCATATCTTCAATGGTAAAGTACAAATAAGGAAGGCTTCTAACAACATGCTTGTCATGACTGGAGTAGAGGATAAAAGTCTATTGAAGTTGAAAAGGAAATCTACTCATACACAAAATATTGTATATCTCTCTCACTCTTGCACTACATTCGAATTTAGTTGATACTGGAAAGGGATGGGACCATTACTTTTACTTGGCCTACTGCTCATTAGAATCCATTGCATCTATCAATTCTTTGGCTCATTCTTGATGTTGGTATAGTTGTGTCTCAAATCTTCTGGCATCTGTTGCAATTACGATTGATTGCATCCCCCCTTTCTGATATTCCCTGGATGCTCCTAGTCACCTTCTACCTACATTACAAAAGGTGAACATGATCATTAAAGAGGCCATCTACAAGCAGTTTGCGAGGGTCACATGGATCAACCCCTAGGGTGGATTATGCCCAAAGATGGCCTTCTATGCTGAGCACTTCATGGTTATGAGAAACGGACCTATTATTCAACCTCCTTATACGTCTCACCACTTAATGCATGATTTGTGAATACCCCTTGGCTAGTTTAGAGTTGGGTCTCATAAATTACATATTGTGACTGACCACCAAATTAGTCATTAAGATAGGATATGCCAGTTGTGCCATCTCTAGGAGATAAAGATTGAAGAGCACTTCATCTTCTGTTGCCCAACTTATTATGAGATCCAAGGGCCATTCTACTGCCTTTTCCATGAGATACAAACACTTGGTTGATTCTTTAGATACCCCAACCAAGCATGCTTGACCTTAAATATGCAAGTGGCTCTTCATTTTTGGACCTCCATCCTTCAACCACACCCACTCCAGAAATTAGTGCCTACTCAACAGATGACCTCCTTTTTTAAAGTGCTCTCAATGCAAGGCACCAAGCAGCAGATGGAGACAGATGATTCTAGATCAGTAAGGACATGAGGCTCTATTTTTGTCCCAATGAGATCCCAAAGGCACCCCCACACCAAATCTCATTCCAGTAGACAGTTCAGTTGCACATTGAGATCTTCTAGAGCTCACAATGAGCCCGCCCTTGCAGACAATTGCAAAGTATTCACATGAGGCCTCCACCTCGCTATTCTTTAGAATAAGCATTTTTGTTATCTCCATTCAACCTCAGATGTTAGAACAAATAGATTTAGTGATCCAGGATCAGATGTTAGTGACAAAGAGATGGTACCATATGCCAATGAGCCACTCATCTTGTACATCCTTCTCCTGCACTGCCTCTTCATTCTTTAGAGCTGCTCATCTAGGATTTTAGATAAATATGCTCTTTTGATTCTTGATTTTTGTCTTACATAGGAGCCACTTTATACCAACATCATTGTACCTAACATAGTCCCATTGACCTACTTTTGTGGTCATCAGTTAGACAAAAATATATTTATTTTATCTTATCTCATCTCATCTCATCACGATGAAGAAACATTACCATATAGTCTTCTACAGCATGCTACATTTGGACATATCAACTATGACAACCTTCATTTACTAAAAAAACAATGGTGTTTCTAGTTTGCCTACTATTCCTAGGAAACTAAAGTAAAATGATGTGTGTAAGCACAGTAAACAACCCTTTCATGATTTCACTTCTAAAGCACGTAGAAAACTTGAATTGACCTTAAATATGCAAGTGGCTCTTCATTTTTGGACCTCCATCCTTCAACCACACCCACTCCAGAAATTAGTGCCTACTCAACAGATGACCTCCTTTTTTACAGTGCTCTCAATGCAAGGCACCAAGCAGCAGATGGAGACAGATGATTCTAGATCAGTAAGGACATGAGGCTCTATTTTTGTCCCAATGAGATCCCAAAGGCACCCCCACACCAAATCTCATTCCAGTAGACAGTTCAGTTGCACATTGAGATCTTCTAGAGCTCACAACGAGCCTGCCCTTGCAAACAATTGCATAGTATTCACATGAGGCCTCCACCTCGCTATTCTTTAGAATAAGCATTTTTGTTATCTCCATTCAACCTCAGATGTTAGAACAAAGAGATTTAGTGATCCAGGATCAGATGTTAGTGACAAAGAGATGGTACCATATGCCAATGAGCCACTCATCTTGTACATCCTTCTCCTGCACTGCCTCTTCATTCTTTAGAGCTGCTCATCTAGGGTTTTGGATAAATATTCTCTTTTAATTCTTGATTTTTGTCTTACATAGGAGCCACTTTATACCAACATCATTGTACCTAACATAGTCCCATTGACCTACTTTTGTGGTCATCAGTTAGACAAAAATATATTTATTTTATCTTATCTCATCTCATCTCATCACGATGAAGAAACATTACCATAGAGTCTTCTATAGCATGCTACATTTGGACATATCAACTATGACAACCTTCATTTACTAAAAAAACAATGGTGTTTCTAGTTTGCCTACTATTCCTAGGAAACTAAAGTAGATGTGTGTAAGCACAATAAACAACCCTTTCATGATTTCACTTCTAAAGCATGTAGAAAACTTGAATTGACCTTAAATATGCAAGTGGCTCTTCATTTTTGGACCTCCATCCTTCAACCACACCCACTCCAGAAATTAGTGCCTACTCAACAAATGACCTCCTTTTTTACAGTGCTCTCAATGCAAGGCACCAAGCAGCAGATGGAGACAGATGATTCTAGATCAGTAAGGACATGAGGCTCTATTTTTGTCCCAATGAGATCCCAAAGGCACCCCCACACCAAATCTCATTCCAGTAGACAGTTCAGTTGCACATTGAGATCTTCTAGAGCTCACAACGAGCCTGCCCTTGCAAACAATTGCATAGTATTCACATGAGTCCTCCACCTCGCTATTCTTTAGAATAAGCATTTTTGTTATCTCCATTCAACCTCAGATGTTAGAACAAAGAGATTTAGTGATCCAGGATCAGATGTTAGTGACAAAGAGATGGTACCATATGCCAATGAGCCACTCATCTTGTACATCCTTCTCCTGCACTGCCTCTTCATTCTTTATAGCTGCTCATCTAGGGTTTTAGATAAATATGCTCTTTTGATTCTTGATTTTTGTCTTACATAGGAGCCACTTTATACCAACATCATTGTACCTAACATAGTCCCATTGACCTACTTTTGTGGTCATCAGTTAGACAAAAATATATTTATTTTATCTTATCTCATCTCATCTCATCACGATGAAGAAACATTACCATATAGTCTTCTATAGCACGCTACATTTGGACATATCAACTATGACAACCTTCATTTACTAAAAAAACAATGGTGTTTCTAGTTTGCCTACTATTCCTAGGAAACTAAAGTAAAATGATGTGTTTAAGCACAGTAAACAACCCTTTCATGATTTCACTTCTAAAGCACGTAGAAAACTTGAATTGACTCATTCTGATTTATGTGGCCCCATGTCTATTGTATTAGCTAATGGCAATAAATATATGACAACTTTTATTAATGATCACACTAGAACATGTTGGGTGTACTTGTTGAAAAATAAATCTCAAACTTTTGAAACTTTCAAAAATTTTCATGTATGGATTCAAAATGAAGCACAATCACATATTGGTTCTCTTCGTACTGATAATGGAAGAGAATATACATCTAATGAATTTGAAAACTAACTTCGCCAACAAGGAATTCAACATCAAAGCCACAGAATCCTTAACAAAATGGTGCTATTGAAAGAACGAATAAGGATATCTTAAATATGGTTCGTTCCAGGATGTTTTTCAAAAATGTAAAGTTGTTGTTTTGGGTTGATGCAATTCTATGTGTTGTATATGTAAAATTGTAAAAATTGGCAACTAGGCCTAAACTCCGCCTCGAACAGCTCATATGATGAAGATGATATTTTTATTGGGTTCCTCTTTCTGAAAGGTACAAGATTGATCTAAGATCATCTCATTCTGACAAGTAGAAATGAAATTATGAATTTATTTCTTCTATGGACAAATTGTCAAGGTTGGCCAGAAGTCTAATGTAGGCTCATGAAGCCCAACAAACGTGTCTCTTCACCCTTAACGTTGTGTATAAATAGAAGAGGCCTTTTCCTCATTTGGACATACACAACTCAACATTCAATTCTCTCTCTTCATCTGATTGGGTCGTAAAAATCACATGCAGCATGTTCTTCTCCACACGTGCGAAGGTTTCGCTGAGCATTTCTATTCTTTGCGTTCACCGAATTGCAGCCAACTTTGACTAGCATTGATTAGCCATCATTTGACTACAATTTTTGTGGGAGAACCTCTGTTTGGGCAGGCTACATATTCTGGCACAGATACCAAGATTTTTTGGGCAAGTTTCCCTTCGACCGCAGATGTTGACAGTGCATTGTGTAGGAATTTACAGGGTAAGTTCCTCAGACAGAACACCAAAAGACACCGCTCACAAACAGATCACAAATCAATACACCAGTATTTTTGGCGTGGTTAAAACCCTCAAAGAGGGAAACAGTCCACGACCTGAGCCAACGCGGCCACTTCAGGCAATTTATTAATAAAAGAATGAAATTTTACATAAGCTTCTCTCATGAACAATTAACCTACAAATGACCCTCCATGCTCTTTTAATAGAGATCATGGACCAATCGGGTGTTAAGCCACGGATCAAGTGTCGGTAATACCGAGGAGAGAATGAACCATTGGATCACTACATATCGTGACCGTCG
>APFE031289696.1:3665-23478 GCA_000404065.3 Pinus taeda
GTTTATGACTACTGTTCATGAAGGACAGCTGGCTGCTTCTTAGGCTCGGAGGGGAGATGGATTGGAGCTCGGAGTTCTTGGTGGGAATCACGAGGAATGTCCCAAGACCGTGGACATCTCTCCACAAAATCAGCAGTGCCCCCTCATTGTCTCCTTATCCCCTTTTTCGTTGTCTCTTGCTCCCTTTTTAATGCCAAAACCTGGAATCATAATGCATTAGTCACGTAGATAAAGTGTCTAACCTTCTTCCTACAACAACATGAATAAACTAAGAAATGCATGCATAAGCAAATAAAGATGAATGGTTTGAGCAAGTAAAATAGGCCAAAATGAGCCCAAATTGTACCAAAATTGGGGCTCATCACTAAGGCTAGATTTTCTTCATCCTCCTTGGATGAAGAACCATCTCTGGTGCTCCTCCTGATCTCCTCCTAGATCAGATCCGACCACAGTTGTTCCCAATCTGGCAGTTTTTCTCTTCCATTCACTGAGTCCTGGTAGCTATGTCATCTCTTAGGAAGATCGAGGAGAGCAAGACTCACCATGTCATCATTGGCTATCATGATTCCTACACTTCCAAGCTCATCTCTGTAGGTGGTGAGCTTGTTTAGATAGGTAGAGATTGTGTCACCCTTTTCACACTTGATTTTACGAAGCTTGTCCTTCAACGCTAGCTTCCTCTGGTTGCTTCTGTTCTGATATAGATCCTTCAATATCTTCCACATTGAAAACAATGTCTCCTTCCCATGGAGACTCGAGACAATATGGTCTAGAACTCCCTCTAGAATAATCCTCCTCACTCTCGCCACACATTTCTTCCATTCCGCGAATTCTTGGGCATTAGCTGCTGCTGGCTTGGGGACTTCTTGATCAATGAAGTCCTTCAAACCATTGTCCTCTAATGCCACTTCCATGCGATCCTTCCAGGCTATTTAATTCAAGCTACCATCCAAGGCATACTCGAGTCTCAAGCCATTGAACGCCATTGGTGAACTTTGAGATGTGATAAGAAATCGATTCTGTACCTATAATCAAGAACTTCAAACTTCGAACTTCTCCCTTCTTTGTATATTGTTCTCCGCTTTGATCACCTTTGCTTCGATATCATGTAGAAATTTCTCTATAGATCAGCTAGCTCTGATACCTGTAGAAATTCTCACTTTAGATTAAACTGATTATGCAATGTACTAAACCAAAATACTTAATCTACTTTTACAATCAAACTTGCGAAAGCTTAATCGATTTTGAGCAAGATAAAACAGAACATATATAACAGAGAAGAAGAATCAATCACACATGAAACATAGAAGAATACTCTAGGGAAAGCCTCACCTAAAAACCTCGCTATCTGTATTATCATACAAGTGGAAATATCTCAAGATTACACAAAGCTTTAGCTCACAAGCTATCCAACTCTTAGTACAATCCCTCACTACTTCTCATAGACCGAATAGACAACACATATATCTTCCTTCAGTACTCCAAGCCTCCTATTTCCTTGCGTAGTTTCTCCTGGGTCCTCAAGCTTCCACCTGTGTGATTCTCACCTCACACATTGCTTTGACCTCTGTAATAACTGCGCAATCCTCAAGGAGTGAATTCCTTCTGCATGCAAGAGATATTCACATGGGAATATTCTAGCAACTGATAGTACACTATCACTTCCTTTAATCTCAATTGGGTCTCTGTATGAACTGACATGCATGAGTTATTTATGAGAGAATATTCAGTTATCTGAAGTACACTAGTTGCATGCATGCATGCATTAACTAACTAAACTCACAATTAGTTCCACAAACTGTTTGGAACTAATCTAACTAGACTTAACTTAGTTAACTTAGCTAACTAATTACAACTCAAATACAACTCATTCTTATCTCCTTAATTAAGGGATAAATTCCTTAATCAAAGGGATAACTGTTGCATGTCTTCACAAAGACTTCATGTTTGATTTTTTCCAACTAATTAACTCAAGATGAATTAATTAATTATTTTTCAAACAATTACTGAGACTAAATTCGAATTTTAATTCAAGGACTAATTAAAATTGGAATATATCCTGAAATGCTATCTATATCAATGCTAGTTTTAGCATTTCTTGTTGTTATTTTCAACAGGGACTATCTATGAAAATGAACCTTTAGATTTTTCTTTTTGTCTCTTTTTCAAACTCTCTAAACATGAAAAAGATGCTAAGTTATACCTTCATTTGACTTGTGAAAACATCAAACAACGATGGACTCATCGTTCATGATGGGATTGAACCACTCCTTATCTGGGTTCATTAAATATTCTCAGACGGATTCATTCAAAGGATAAGCTTATAGATCAAGCATATGTTATCCTCTTCAAGCTTGTTAAAAAATAAAGAGGTATTGACCAGTATGGTTGGGGAAATTGGGAAAATAGGGCACTCCATTTTTCTAATGGAAGCAAGACACTCTTGAACATGACACTCTTCCACTTCATCTCCGTGGATGTTGGATTGGGAAATCTTCCTGTCTTTTTGTTTACCATACCATTTTAAAGCCTCCATTTTTTTTGGGTCAATACTGTTGACTCTATTCAGTGTTCGTATTGTGTTCAAGGGAAGTCATTGAGTCAATATCTTCTACAATACTCGTAATCCTTCATTCCATGTTTTCCTTTCATGATCCAGTTCCATATCAACATCATTAAGATCATTCTGTCTCAAATTATGACACCTATTTCATGTCGTTGATGGGGGATACATCAAGGCCCTCCTGTGATGGATTACTTCCTATCAACATCAGCTCATTATCTAAGAAGTTGACTTAGGAACACTCCTTCGGTACCTTGGTGCCTGTATACATCAATGGAAATTTCCTTCTCTCTTAGCGAGATGTTTTCATCATTGGCCTTTGTTTGAAAGATTCTGTGTGGTGTTCGACATCAACTCATTTATTCACACCATACAAATTGTACAACAGTACCTTGAGAGACATTAACATCATCAGTGGTTTCTCTCGCATCTGTTAATGACTTACATAATTGGTCAGTAATCATATGGTATCTACTGTGTTTTACCTCAAATCATTGATTCACATGGTTAGAATCATACATTGTTTAGTCGTGTGAACAAGATAGAAGACCCCAAATCTAGTTTCATCCATGCCGGCTATGATTTCAGCAGTAAGACAAGATTAGAAGGTATGATGGCTATGATCATACATACAATCATCTAGTCATGGTCTACTATCAATCATCTATTAACATCTCTTTTGATCATTGTACATGTAATGTTAGCTTATGTGTTGAGTATGGGTATGCCTCCCTCAACAAATATGTCATGATTTAAATGTATTGTAACAGATGATGATCACATTGATTTTTCTTGATGCTAACTTGTCACAAGGTAAAACACTTTAGTCATTAGCTACCATTTCTAACTTTGTGCTTTAGGGGCAATTTTTTATAGGCCATTTTGTCACATATGGCCAATAGGCCTTCAAACAAGATCAATCACATCCTTTGAACACTTTTTCATCCTCCCTACACAAAACCCTAATTATGCATCTCTCACATCCCTAAGTTTATGCCTGAAACTACCTCATTTCAGTCATTTTTAGGACCAATGCACCCTGGTTCCTCATTGGCCAGAGTTGACTAGCAAGTTGTCCTACTCTGGACCTGCGTTGATCACCTGCAAGTTGCCCTATATTGGGGGTGCGCTAATTCTAGAAATTTGAGAAAACAAAAAAGAATCTTGAAGCTTAGTCTTCTAGAGGTTTCCACGATCCGTTGTAGCTATTTATCTTGGATAAAAGTCTCGAATCTATCCTATCCTACCTTGGATTTTTCATCCCTTATCCCTTGAGCTCATCCTCCTATCAAGGGTGGATCTCAAGCCTAGATTGGTAAAAGGATAATAATTTGTGAACTACCTCCGTTATCAATATATTTCTAGCCATCCATAGGCAAGGGGTTGGCTTTTGGATATTGATTCTACCCTTATGTTGCTATTGTAAGAGACATTATTCCATGCATTAGGGTGACTAAAGGTGAACTTTGTGGCAAGGAAAGGATAAGTAAACTTGGAGGAGTTCTTAGACAATATCAAAACGTACTTTTGGTTGTAAAATCACTCCATTTATATTAATGCAAAGATTCCTTTGTTTTCCCATAGATGATGTTATGATTTCATGTATTTCAATACCATGTTGATATATTGAATAAAGTGATTAGATTATGCTATGTAGATCTCGTAAATCATTGGCTCGTGTTGCTTGATTGTGCGGGTTCTAATTCTAGCGATTAGAGCTAGGTAGGATTCATCCCATTATCGATTTACTTTAAGGAAAACATCAGATTCTTTGTCTTTCTATTGTTCTAGGTCAGTCTACTATAGCTAGGGAAGATACTTCTGTCCACAGTCGTAGATTCCATATAACATGTTTGATGAATAATGTATTCGATAAATTCTTGGACAAATTTGTATTAATTTTTTTAGATTCCATCCTAGTTTATTCTAATGTCTGGGAGGAAAATAAGAAATACTTCGAAATAGTGCCTCAAACCTAAAGAAAGAACCAATTGTATTCTAAATTTAAAGTGTGAGTTTTACCAGGACAATTTACAATATCTAGGGCATGTAATTTCAAAGGAAGGAATATCAGTGGGTTCAGAAAAAGTGAAGGCCATCATCGATTGGATATTTCCAAAAGACGTGGTGGATATAAGATAATTGATGAGAATCATTAGGTATTATCACATATTCATAGAAGGATTTTCGAAGATAGCACACCTTATAAATTCCCTGCAAAAGAAGGGAGTGAAATTTGTGTGGACAAAAATATGTTAAGAAAGTTTTGTAAAGCTCAAGAATTTACTAATACTGGCACGTGTGTAAAATAAAATACCCAAATAAGGATTTTATTGTATCTACTGATGCCTATTTAGAGGGCCTTGGAGGGGTACTAATGAAGGAAGGACATGTAGTGGCCTATGAGTCTCGAAAACTAAGGGAACATGAGAATTATTATGCGTTTATAGTTTGGAACTAGTAGTAGTTATTCATGCTCTAAAGATGTGGAGACATTACCTCATGGGTAAGAAATTTTCTTTAATCACATACCATATTAGTTTGAAATATTTTTTCAACTAGCCTGACATGAATCCCACACAAACCAGATGAATGACATTCCTAAGTGAATATGATTTTGACATCAAATACATAAAAGGGAAAGAAAACAAAGTGGAAGATGTGTTGAGTCGAAGTGTGAAACAAGTATGTGAAGTGATGGTAAGTATATTTGAAACATATTTTTCCAATCAAATAGAAAAAACAACAACAAATGATATGAATTATAATAAAATTCGTGATAATGTGAGGAGTGAAACTATTCAAAAAAAGAAGTTGGGGTATGAAGTTAATGAAAAGGGTTTGTTGATATATACAAATAGACTTTATATTCCCTATAAGGATGAAATTAAAATATTGATATTGGCTAAATATCATAAAAAACAATATGTAGCATGCCCTTGATATTAGAAAATGATTTCTACTCTTACGAAAGAATTTTTTTGTCCAAGAGTGAAGAAGGATGCTACTAAATACTTGGCGAGGTGCTAGGAATGTTAGCTAGTAAAAATATAACACCAACACCTAGCAAGATTACTAAACCCCTTACTGGTACCAAAGTGGAAGTGGGAGGTAATATTGTTGGATTCTATAACATGATTACCCAGGGAAAGAAGGCAACATGACTCTATCATGGTAGCTATAAATAGTTAACTACACTTTCCCACTTTATTCCAGTATATTCCACCTAAAAAGCTAGTCAAGTAGTAGAGGTATTCATGACAGAGATTTTTCGACTTCATGGTGTACCCAAGGAAGTGATATTAGATAGAGATGCAAAGTTCACTTCATTTCTAGAAAACCTTGCTTGTTGGAATGGGTACACAGTTGAATTTTAGCACTTTGTGTGAAAATTTTTGAATTTAACACATCATAAATCCCTACTGCATTTTCTGGCTTACTATCTCCTACTTGTTCTTTGCATTAACAAGTTATTTAAATACATAAATATCGAAGTAAATGCAAATGTAGCCTTTATAAATATACAGATCAACAACTGAAACAAACTGAGACAACACAAGGGACACCGTTATTTTTGGACAATCATCCTCGAAAAAACCCAATGTGGGAAAACCAGTGCAACATATATTAGGGTTTTATTATTAAGCAGATTCTCAATACAACTAGGGTGCGAGAAATGGATCACCCTTCACAAAATATCCTTGGCAGCAATACATCTATCTAGAGATAGATATTCTGGCTGATCAGCAACTGGATGAATAATCCCATAGTGACTTCGGCTGTTCCTTGTGCTGGACAACAAAAGCCGCTCCATGCACTCCTCTGGAACTACACGACCCTCTTCGGAACTACGTCACCCTCTCTAGCTCTGCACCAACCAATCAACTCTTAGTTTGTCCCATAGAATCACCTTAGCGCAATCTTTGAAGCTATCTGCGTCCAGCCTCTACAACCTATGCGTCACCTTCTTTGGCCCTTTGCATCCTCTGCGCTGGCCTCCTTAGCCTCTGCGTCGACCCTTACTGCCTCTGCGCTAGCCCTCCCAAGATCTGCATTGCCTCTTCTGACACTCTCTCGCCTCTCTGATATGTATCCTTCAGCCTTGGTTTAAAATCTCTTGCTGAATTTCCCCTTGCTGTAACTAATCATTCACTCGATTTACTCAGCAAACCCTGCCTGCCCCAGAAAATCGAATTCTTGATCTCTCTTGGTGTGTCTCCAACTTACCCTCAAGGCTCCTCTTATACTTTTCCTTTTGATGTTTCAACGGCCAAGATTAAGTCCTTAATCAACAACAAAGATTATATCTGGCTAGATCCTTATTATTTAGAACTTTCCCACCCATATTATATTAAAACACATTAATATTTTAATTTTCCTAAGTTTAGACTTAGGGTCTCATTAAAAATATTAATTATTTTAATATCTCTTCATCAAGATGGAATTTATCCAAACCATTTTTGGGTCTTGGAGATCTCATGTGCCTTAGCCTCTCCACCAATTTTCATGGCTAGAGCACATCCGATGCTATAAAAAATAAACCTATGTACCATCTACAAAGTGTTGGATAAACTAAAGGGGTCAATCAGGTTCTTGAAGACATGATACACATGTATGTTATGAACCAACCCACCAAGTGGGTGGATTATTTGTACTTGGTAGAGTTCGCCCATAACAATGGTTATCGTATGTCACTCAAAATGATCCCCTTTCAAGATTTATATGGAAGAAGGTGCCATGTTCCTCTAAACTAGTGCCACCTTGAAGATAGACTAATGTAAGGTCCATACCAGTTGTAGGAAATGAAAGAAATGATAAAAAGAATGAGGCATAACTTCAAAGTAGGTCAAGATAGGTAGAAAAGATATGTTGACTTAAAAGTATCACATAAGGAGTTTCAAGTGGGTGAACAAGTGTATCCTAAAGTGAGACGAAGGAAAAGTTCCTTGAACTTGGGAATATGCTCTAAATTGGCCCCATGGTTTTATGGGCCATTTTAGATTTTAGCTAGAGTAGGGCCGGTAACATACAAGATGACACTACCAACTCATATTAAAATCCATAATGCATTTCATGTGTATATCTTAAAGAAATATATATATGACCCTACTCATATAATTGATTATCATGTTGTATAGGTCGAACCAGAAGGATAATTCCAGGTCGAACCACTACAAATTTTGGATCAAACAGAGATTATACTCCATAATCAAGTTATTACCTAGGTTAAAGTGAAATGGAAGCACTATGGGCCTTAGGAGGCCACCTAGGAATTATAAGATCAAATGAGAAAGTTGTTCTCAATGTTGTTCAATGAAGAAGGATACTTGGAAAACACTTAGGATGATGTCCCTTTTATGGGGAAGGGAGAAGTAATACCCCTAGAAAAACTTACTATGTGACTTTTATTTATTGGTTGGGAAAAATTAAAAGAAATGAGATGAAAATATTATTTATACTTTCAATAATGAAATTAGAAATCATGTTGATATGCTAATCTTCTCAGAAATATATTAAAGGCTGCATGAGAGATTAATCCTTAACTATCACGAAAACCGTTAGAGTCAAATTATGCCTAGAGGAGAAAAATAGAACAAGAAAGAAAAATCCTCCTTCTGTCATTAGGATAATGCTTGTAAAGGAAATAGAAATTCCGAAACAAAATTGATAGTATAACAAACCACTAATAAATGGACATGACCAAAGAGAAATATCATGTAATTAATTATGTAATAAGGAACCGTGGGAGATAAAGATAGTTTCCTTGAAAAAGAATACCGTTGGGAGAGAAAGACTAGTTGAAACTAGAAAAAATTAGTAGGAAGCTCGTAAAGGTTGAGGAGGTGATTTTGGTCAAATACTTCTGATTTTATTATTATTGATAGCTGAGGATGAGCTCAGGGGGAACTGACAAAGAGTCAATTCAAGGTTGGGAGGATTGTGGAAGCCTTT
Organism: Pinus taeda; assembly: GCA_000404065.3. NCBI lineage: Eukaryota > Viridiplantae > Streptophyta > Pinopsida > Pinales > Pinaceae > Pinus > Pinus taeda. The sequence continues at coordinate 12,181 of APFE031289696.1, forward strand.
AAATAGATAAGTATACCTAACTATTTCTAAAAATAACTAGATAAGTATATATTTAATTTCATATATAATATATATATATATAATATATATTATATATATATATATATATATATATATAATATATATATATAATATATATATATATATATTATATATATAATATATATACTGCAACTATTATGGATGATTATGTTAGAAAATCACAAACCGATGTTGGTATATGAATTGTTGTTGAATGATATTTCCTATTATCCAAAAAAAAAGGATTAGATAAGGTTGGGCTAACCTTGTGGTTGTAGGTATAACATATCTTCAGGTCTTAGAACTATGGTCTTCTCCACCCTCCCAAGATCACAAGGAATTTGTAGTGAAGAATTGGGCAAGTTAATTGCTAAGCAAATCCTTCTTTAAATACTAAAATATGGTTAGGATTGAAATATTTTTGACTTGGAAATGTTTGAAACCTGACCAATGGGTATTAGAGACATGTAGTTTACAAGAGAGAGTTTAAGAATACTTATAAATGTACACATGCAAACACACATATAAAGGTACATGTAAGTATTTTAGTATAATAAAGAAATTAGGGTTTGGGTTAGTGAACATCTTAGAGATTTTTGACCTATAAGGAACAATTATTCTTTTCCGAACGCAACCCTCATTCTTGAACACAAGATGAGTAGGACTCATAAGAATGAGGTGTAGTCCCCAATTCATAGTCCACTAGTCTTTGGGTTTAGAAAGAAAAAGCTAAAAAAAATAAAAATAAAAAGAAAATAAAACAAGTATTTGTTGAAAGAAAAGTTAACTTTTAGAAACAAATAATTAATGTGTATTGAAGTAGTAAAGATTAATTTAATTCAAAAAATTCCCATGATGAGAAAGTTCTTCCATTTATTAAAATATTGTAAAGATATATTCACAAACTGCAGAGTAGATTCTTGAGAAAAGAAACATATCTCCATGTCTGAATTATAACCAAATATACATTTATATAACATAAATGTAGATTCTAAACACTTCCAAATTAATAGGAAAAGGAGTGAAATAAAGAAAATGTTGTATACATTATATGTCAATACCACTATATATACAAAATAATACAATGCGAGTAAGAAGAACCCAGCTTAAAAAAATATATTTAAGTAAACCCTTTCGGAGGGAAACCATCCTCCAAAATTTATTAATGGAGTCTTTTAAAAATGTAGTGAGCACCATTTGATTAGTTGGGACAGAGTCCCCAATTTATATTACAAAGAAAATTCTTAACTTCAAGTGATGATGTCGAGTTCGTTAAATCTTTATAACCCTATTATAATATTTTTTCATGAAAAATTGAAGTAAGAAGCAAGTCTTTAAATGCAGTCGACTGGAAAAGAAATTAGAGGATTATATAAGCATTTGTAACCTAAAGCGAGACGGGGAAATAGAAAGAGGTGTAATCCAACCATCCAAAATATTGTCACATTTAATTATTAGCCTTTGTGTGAGCAGACTTGTACAAAATGAAACAAAACCTAAAAACTCATGCATAGTTTTCTTGAGAACTCGAGTGAGAAAGAAAAGTATGCAATAGGTTAAGTAATTGGATATACCTGAAAGAAATTAGTCGAGGTTACCTCTCCTCATGCCAAGGGAACGATAGTAAAATTTATAATTAAAAAGACGTGGAGGAATGCGATATTTGAAAGCATAGACACACAAAAAATCTAGGGTTTAACTGAGCTAGGGTTTGTATGAAAGGGACGTTACCCTGAACCTATATACTGTCACCATCTGTGAAACAATTAGTAAATAGTTCTTTTTTCCTTCGAGCAATCTAAATGAGAACGAAGGTCACGACATTGAACCCATTGAGCTAAAATATGATTCCTGCAAGAAAAGTGCGTATAGATGAGTAACAAGCATGGAAACAATATCTGATTAAAATCAAATTCTAAGCATTGCATAAAGAGGTACGGTGTAAAAATAAAAAATATCATTGAACCTCACCATGCTACGCTCGTCAATCTCCTTTAACATTTCCAGACTCCATGGAGGATGAAATTTAAATTAAGCTGAGCCTACATGAAATTTACAGATGAAACTTCTAAAAAGAAAAAGAATAACCATTGCATGCTGAAGGTTTAGAGTGTATTTGCACAACTCCTCAACGCCGATCAACCACCATCACAATCAAAACTCTACTTGCAGGACTGGGTAGGGTCATTACCCTAACTCCCCCCTAACCAATCCCCAACGTTCATCTCCACACTGTTCAATTTTACAGCTGGATAGGTTTGCATGGTAGTAGTGGGAACTCTAGTCACTTGTTCGCATTCACACGACAATAGTGGAGGTGGTGGCCAAACACATGGCATTATGTATTTACTTTACTTGCAAATCAAAACAAAACAGTGCCATGTTTCCAAGCATGCATGGATAAATGCCAATGAACCCCACGCTACCCAAATCCTTATGTTTCCACATGTATGTATGTATATATATATATATACATAAAATCAAATGTGAAGTCAAAATGTAAGTTAGGCTGGGATCTTTATAAACATATAAGTCAGAGGTCCAGAGATACAGATGCTAACACGTGTGTGTCTGTATATATATAATGTCGAAGGGTATAATTTTTAGAATTTTGTCAAATAGATAATATATGTCTATACATATATGTGTTGCAATGTATGTAAATAATATTTATATGCATGTGTTACTATATAGATATATAAATATAAAAATATAAGGGCAATAATATGAACATGGGTATGTTTATAACTTTTAAGTGCAACCCTTATAGGATATCTATAGGAATTGAAGGACCAAATCATGATATGGAAAAAGGGTTACATAGAGACAAAAGTGCTCAAGGAAACCAAAAGATTTAAACACTAATTTTCCAGTCCCATCATAGTTTCAGAATAAAGAATATGGCAAAGAAGAGCGTGGTATGCTCAAGCATATATTCAAATATTCAACAACTACCCATAATGTAATATCAAAGATAATCGATAACGTTCTTCCTATGCAAGGAATGTAAATATACTTGAGGGGAGAGGAAATCATGTAGCCAAAAGACTCTAAAAAGTAGGAGTTACTTTATTTATCGTAAAAAAATAAAATAAAATAAATAGGAGTTATTTTATTTATTTAAAAAAATTTGAGCCTTCATTGTGTAAATATACAAATTTATTATAGGTAAAAGAGGGAAATGTTACAATCTCTATATAACCTAAAATCTTAATTGTCCACAAAAGTGATAAAAAATAGTTACAACTCACAAATCTCACCAAGTGGTAGAGAGTAATAATACCCCACCCAATATTAGTGCCAAAATCTCCATATAGCAACCACGCAATAAATCCTCATCATCAGCAAAATCCTCTTTATGCTTGACATGGGGTTGCAACCACCCCTAATATTTAATGACACTCATAAACAAATAAATTAGAGTGGTGGGGATGGATCCCCACTCATCCATTATCCTCCTCACACACCCCCATAGGGGAGACAATTCTAATTACGATTTAATTTGATATAAATTATTTAAAAAATTCATGATATTAAAATTCAATTAGAAACAATTGATGTTAATAAAATATCAACAAATAAATTAAAATTTTAGCACCATGTGCCATATGAAAATTGCTAGATAAACTGAAAGGGTCAATGAGGTTCTTGAAGATATGATACCCATGTATGTTATGAACCAAACCACCAAGTGGGAGGATTGTTTGTACTTGGCAGAGTTTGCCTATAACAATGGTTATCACATGTCACTCAAAATGAACCCCTTTCAAGATTTATTTGGAAGAAGGTGTCACATTCCTCTAAATTGATGCCACCTTGAAGATAGATTGATGTAATGGTCATACCAGCTATAGGAAATGGAATAAATGGTAAAAATAACCAAATAGGTCTTGAAAGCAACTCAAGATAGGTATACAAGCTAGGCTGACTTAAAAATAACACATAAGGAGTTTCAAGTGGGTGAACATGTTTATGTTAAAATGAGACCCACGAAAAGTTCTTTGAACATTGAAATTTTCTCTAAATTGGCCCAATGATTTTGTGGGCTATTTGATATTTTGGCCAAAGTAGGGATGTAGCATACCAATTAGCACTACCAACTCATATTAAAATACATAATGTGTTTTATACGTATCTAAAAATATATACATGACCCTACTCATATAACTGATTTACATGTTTTATAGGTCGAACTAGAAGGATAATTCTAGTTTGAATTGCTACAAGTTTTAAATCGGAGAGCAATTATACTCTAGAATTGAGCCATTTCCCAGGTTAAAATGCAATGGAAGCACTTTGGGCATGAGGAGGCCACCCGGGAAATCGAAAATGAAATGAGAAAGTTTTTATCAATGGTGTTTCAATGAACAATGATACCTAGAAAACACACAGGACAATGTCACTTTTAATGGGAGGGAAATGTAATACCTATGGAAAAACTTACTATGTTATTTCTATTTATTGGTTGGGAAAAATTAAAAGACGTGATGAAAAAAATATTTGTACTTTCAATAATGAAATTATAAACTGTGTTGCTATGTCAATCCTATCATAAATATGTTAAAGGATCCATAAGAGATTAATGCTTAACTGTCAAGAAAATATTTAGAGTCAATCATGCCTAGAGGGGAAAAAACATAAAAAGAAAGAAAAATCCTCCTTATGTCATTAGGCTAATAATTTTAAAGATATGGGAAAAATCAAAAGGGAAATTGAGAGTATAACAGACCACTGATAATTGGATATGACTAGAGATAAATGCCATGTAATGGATTTTGTAACAAGGAACTATGGGAGATAAAGACAATTTCCTTGAAAAAGAATTCTGATGGGAGAGAAAGACTAGTGGAACTAAGTAAAAATCGTTAGGAAGCTACTAAAGGTTGAAGAGGTGAATTTGGTCAAATGCTTTTGAAAATGCTTTCCTTGATAGGAAAGGGTGAGCTTAGGGGGAATTGACAAAGAGTCAATTCAAGGTTGGGAGGATTTTGGAACCCTTTAACTAGATACATATACCTAACTATTTTAAAAGGAACTAGACAAGTATACCTTTAGTTTGACAGTGAATTATTGAATGTATATATAGATAAATGTGAAACAACTATTATGGATTGTTTTGCTAAAAAATCATAAAATGATATTGGTATATGAATTTTTGTTGAATGATATTTCCTATGATCCAAAAAAAATATTAGTTGTGGTTGGGCTAATCTTGTGGTTGTAGGTATGAGATATATATAGGTCTTAGAACTATGGTCTTCTCCACCCTCCCAAGATCACATGGAATTTGTAGTGAAATATGTCAAGATTTTTCCTTAGTGCTATCCATCCAAAAAGAAGAATTGAGGAGGTTAATTTATAGAGAAATCCTTCTCTAGAAACTGAGTTTTGGTTAGGAATGAAATCTTGTTGACATGGAAATGTCTAAAAAATGACCACTGGGTATTAGAGACATATAGGTTACAAGGGAGAATTCAAGAATACTTATAAATGTCTACACACACACACACACACACATAGAGGTATACGTATGCACTTCATTATAAGAGAGAAGTTAGGTTTTTGGTTGGTGAACATGTTGGAGATTTGAGCTATAAGAAACACTTATTCTATTCCTAGCCCAACTCTCAGTCCTCAACCGATAAGAGGGTAGACTCAATAAGAATGAGGTATATGTCCCAATAAGGGTCCATCTATTTTGGGTTTAGAAGGATATATATATATATATATTATATATAATTATATATATATATATATATACAATGACCACTGGGTATAGTAGAGACAATGTTAGTTACAGAGAGACGGTCAAGAATACTTATAATGTACATCACACCATAAGGTATAGCGACACACTTCATTACTAGAAGAGACCAGTTAGGTTTTTGGTTGGTGAATCATGTTAGATTTGGCTATACAAGGAAAAATTATTCTATTCCTAGCTCAACCCTAGCCTCATCATAAAGAGGATGAGCACATCAAAGAATGAGGGTAATATGGTCCCCAATTAAAGGGTCCACTAGTCTTTGGGTTTAAGAAAAGAATAGAAGAAAAGATGATATATAAATATATATATATATATTATATATTAATATATATATAATATATGAAAAAAAAAAAACCAAGTATCTATGCAAAGAAAGGTTACATCTTTCAGAAACAAATAATTAATATGTATTTAAGTAGTAAAGACTAATTTACTTCAAACAATTGACATGGTGACACAGTGGTTCCATCTATTAAAATATCGAAAAGATATATTCAAAAACTACAGAGTAGATTCGTGAGAAAATAAATATATCCCCATGTCTAAATCATAACTAAATTTACATTTATTAAACATGCATGAAAATAGTAAACACTTCAAAATTAATGGGAAAAAAATGAAATAAAGAAAATTTTATATACATTATATATCGCTACCACTGTGTAGACAAAAGAATACAGTGTCAGTAAGAAGAATCCTTCATAAAATATATTTAAGTAAACCCTTAGGAGGGAAACACTTCTCCAAAATTCATGAATTGAGTATTTAAAAAATATAGTGAGAACCATTTGAGTAACCACGACAAAGTCCCTAATTTATATTAGAAATAAAATTCTTAAAATTAAGAAAAGATGCCTAAGTCTAGCCTAGGGTTAAATATTTGTAACCCTATTATAATATTTTTTCATGAAAACCTAAAGTAAGAAGAAACTCTTTAAATGCAGTCGACGTGTAAAAGAAATTAGGGGATTATATAATAATCTATAACATGGAGTGAGATGTGGAAATATAAAGATGTGTAATCCAACCATCCAAAATCTTCACTTGTGTAATTGCTAGCCTTTGTGTGAGCCTACCTATAAAAAATGAAACAAAACCTAATTAAAAATGTAATTATGAAACTATTTTATTTTTCTGTTATTCTTACAATCCATTCTTTTACTTGTGAGAACATTCATTCAAAAAAATAGTGAACCAACAATATTTCAAAGACACATGTTCATACAACAATCACATGAGCAACACACAAACATTTCACACACTGTTTTTCACGTGGAAACTCAGAAGGAAAAAGCCACCAAATTTGTTGTTTGTTTATGATGTAAATTAAGCACCCACTTAATTACATATGTTTGTTTGTGAGAACCCACTGATAGGAGGCATTGAACCCCTTTTGTTAGCAAGCACAAAGTTTCCAAGAGGCACAAACCTCTTCATTGTGCACGAACCAGCATGCTCTTTCCATTATTCTACTATTTCATACAATTTTCAAACTGAAAACAAAGGCATACAATATTACAAGTAAAATACCAAAATGATTGTTTGTAGATTCAACTTCTTCACTCTATCTTCTGTGCTCACATGTGTTGGTGCACTAAGATGTCTTTTTACAAGAAATCTTAATTCCCACATTAATTGTCAACCCAAGGTAAGTTTTTTATCTCAAGAGTGTCAACACAATATTTGCAGTGAATTCAGAGGTTATCTAATGATAAATCATTGCAATCACTAATAACTATCTCTTCAACTCAATCCACACAATTCTGAAAGAAATAAATAAGGAAGAAATATCTCTAAAAGAACTCTTAATGCACTTTGCAATTCTATTTAACTTATTCTGAAATCAAATGAATCTGAATGCGAATGCAAATAATCACACTTGGAAACTTTCAAATGGAATTAATACTAACTCACTCAATCAAGAAAGAGAACTATAACAACTGAAAAACAATGATAATCTATAGAAAATCCAAATTGAACAACAAATCCTAATTGAATGGAAATCTCGATTAAATGACAAATCTTAATTGAACAACAGGCAAGCATATAACGATAAATTATCTCTAAACAACAATAGATCTATGTAAGCAATTTATGGTCATCGATTAATGCTATATCTAAGATCTATGATAACATCACTCAGAATGAACAACAATCTACTATTGAAACTAACATAACCAATCCAATCAAAGCGTTACTCAGATATATCACACGGCTAAGTCTGAATCTAAATGAACAACAATATGAATCGGAATCGTCAATCTTCACAATAAGAGAAATGATATTAACTGAACATTAATAATCATTAAAGACTAAATAGAAAGATTATAACACAATAAAGTAGTAGAACCTCTCTTGACCAGGCCCAAAGTCGCCAGAAGTCTCCACTAAGAAATACTTAGAATATAAATACAGATCAAGCGTAGTCTTTCTTCATTAATATAAGTAAAAAGATTACAACATCACTGAGATAACAATATTATATGTCTCAAAAAGAATAATTACAAATTATGAAAGTTTGAACTCTTTCATTTTCCTTTCGGCCTTATATATAACATTAAAAGAGTAAACTAGATAAACGCGAATCCTCAGGATTAGGGGATCCTAAGGATTTCACAATACATAATATGATTCTGTCATGAAATAGCATCGGTCTTCCTGGTCTCTCACTGCCTTCTCTGCCTTAGATGTTGTATTTTCCTTTTACGGCCTGACGCGGCTTTGTCGATTTAACCACTATTGACCAATCTGAGTCTTCTGCACACAAGGAAAGTAAAAGGTCAGTTTCTTTTGTTAGATTTATCTAATTTGTTACCAAGTGCTTTCATCCAACTTTAGCTGCTATTTCTTTTATTTCAACCCATAAACATAGATAATCATGTAAGGATGAATGCAAAATAAAGCGATTACCAAGGAGAAAACATACCTTTTTCTTGACCCAACATACTCCCCAACTTACCTTGTTGCATGGCCTCATGCAATTAAATAATTGATGTGTGGCTGAGTTAGGGAGTAGGCAGGATATGCCTCCTCCTTATAATTTCTGAAGCCATTTTTCTTCTTTAGTCTAGAAAAAGCCTGGGTAACGTATTGATCCTTTAAGGTGTAGTCACAATGATACTTATCTAGAGGATACCATATGATTAGAGTCCTATACTAACATCCTATCCATTCAAACCCCATGGTTAAAACCATGTTACTGTACTTGTAAAAACGAGAGGAGGCAGCTTTAAAGTTCCGGTATCCAAATGGTTCTTGATTTCTAAAAGTAATGCTGGAGACCTCTCATCTTTTTTTGGTGGTAGACAAGGCTTCCTCCTTAATCTCTTCAAAGTACTCCTTTCCATCTTATATAATTGTCATGCGGAAAGAGTTAATCTTGCGGACAAAACCAACTTCCCTAGAAGCCTAAGACTTTCTAGTGACAAACAAGACAATTAAGAGCAATCCTTCTCTAAACATGCATTTACCGTACAAGAAATCAAGTGTTTTAGATCCTACTTGTAGTCCAACGCTGTTGTAGTAGTCCAGCCTTGTCGATCCGGATGAGGCTCCTCCTTCACTTCGAAACCTGCATTCACTAACAATCAAACGATTAAATAGCACTTGAATATCTCATAAAATAAACCATATTCAACATACAGACCAAGGAGTATATGAAACAACTCATTAATAACAAATTGTTGAGAAGAATGGACTTATTTGTATTAATAGGAAACAAAAGAAACCATTACAACCTGAGCCTTGGTGTTGTGCAAGTTCCTCCCAGGGTCTACTAAGAGTTTTCCTTTACTTTGATAAGCTCACCCACTTCCAAATGAAACAAGAAAGGATAGGAATCTCTCCTCACAAGCTTCTACAAGGAAGTCCTAATTCCAGCAACATCTATCCTTTGGAATGTTTAGCTTTCAACCTCCCCTCCTCTGGCCCAATTCCTGTATTTATAATGTTCTAGAGGAGGTTAATCAGGTCCAACATCAATGGGATAAGCCCCTCTTTTGGATGGGGTAGCTCCTCTCTTGATGGGATGAGTTCCTCTTTCATAGGGATGCATGAACCATCTGGAGGCGCTCAATACACGTCAAACAATCTTCTAGAATGCTCTAGAAATGGCCACAAGTAACTTTTTTAAGATGAAACGCACCTTTTGACCTTTACAGGGGTACGCACCCATACCTTGGTATACAGGGTGTACAAGTACGTAGGTATAATGAACTTGGAGTGCGTACACGCAGGTAAGGTAGAGAGAAACTGCGTACCCAGAGATAAACATGTTTTTTAATGACTTTCTCTCTTTCTTGAAGTTTGACATGGAGAGAAGAGGTATAAGGCTTGCCAAGGAGGATAGTCTGACTGTTGATGGAGCCATACTAACTGCAGATAGTCATGGTGACAAATTTTAGTGTAACAGATTTCCCCCTAAAGTGCGAAGCCTGTAATAGATTAGGGTTTTATATCATCTAGGAAGGGTGAAGTACTTTATCATTTCGAGGATTATCTCATGGAGAGCCTGGTCAGAACCTACAATTTTCAACACAAAATAACGGTATAAGATTATATCATCGCTGAGGTAGGCATTCCCATACTCAGATCAAAACTTTAACTAACAGACTAACTATTTTGATACAGGAATGATTTCATAATACATCATAATCATAGACTTGTGTAGACACAGTATGGACGCAGCCATCTGTTTATAATTGGTCTACAACATAATGAATACAAAACTCCTCCCAGCCTGGATGGTGGAAACTAGATCCAGGGTCTTCATCTCTACTTCCCGAATTGGTACGATTCTAGCCATGCGAATAAATGAGTCGATGTCGAACATGGTAGAAACCACTTGATTACCAGTCAATAATGTAAACTGTTAACAAGCGTGAGAGAGACACCAGTAATGTCAATGGTTCTCAAAGTACCCAGCACAATCCATGAGATGTGAATGAATGAGTCGATGTCGAACATTTCATGGAATCCTTCGATCGCAGTTCAATGATGAAAACTGACGTCGAAGGCGAGAAACCTGCCATTGATGCATGCAGACTCCAAGGTACTGACGATTTCTAAGTCAACTCTCTAGATAATGTGCTGATGTCGATAGAAAGAGACCCGTCGCAGGCAAGCCCACAACACGAAATCATAGTTCAAGTTGAAGAAATGTTGCTGTAAGGACTGACTCAAGGATGATAAAATGGATGATAGGTATTTTGCAGTTGACTGTTTTGTTTACAGACCTCTTGAACACATAACGACACAACAGATTTTGCAGTTGACTGTTTTGTTTACAGACCTCTTGAACACATAACGACACAACAGATGGCTTGGTGACGAATGACTCAAAGTTAATCCCCGGAACCCGGCTGAAGAATTTCAATGTGGTTTGGTCAACTATGAGACAAAGGATTTCCCAACCCAAGTGAATAAAAAGTGTTGTGTTTAAGAGTGGTAGTAAGGTTTTTCTGAGACAAAAGGATATCAAATAGGCTCATTCTTCTCTCTTTTTCCCCCAC
>APFE031289700.1:7804-41036 GCA_000404065.3 Pinus taeda
TTTCCAGCTTTGACCTTTTCTTTCAACTGAGCAGTGCCTTTTCCTTTTATGGCTGCAGGGGTATAATTTCCAAAAGAAACCTTCTTTCCCTTTTCTAAAGCAGTATATGATTCAAGTTTTTCTTTATCACCTGTCATATGCTTCGAACATCCACTTTCGATGTACCATATATTTTCTTGTCCTTCTGCATAAAAAGCTATCCCACATCTTTCTGGTTGTGGTTCCTTTATTCTCCATGTTCTGGTGCTTGATGTTTGTTCCTTTGTCTGCCGAAACTTGCTCCTGCATTCAGAAACTTCATGACCGAAGTTATTACAAATAGAGCATTCAATTTCATTTTCAAGCGCTGAAAAGTTGTTATAGGTCCCTTTCGCAATTCCAGGCATACTTCTTTGTTTTTGAACTTCTCTAGTCATGATTGTCTTATAGGCAACACATTGAGTTTCTTCGTGACCAAAGTTATGGCAAGAGCAGCATTGGCCATTGAAGAAATTCCTGCGATTATCATCCATCCGATTGTAGTTTCTATTGACATCCATTCTTGAAGAAAATTGGGAAGATTTTACGTGAGGTTGGTTGTAGCTTTTGTTTGTCCTTAAGGTAGCTTGCCCCCGATTTTCTTGATAGTCTTTGTTTGTTCTTGATTAATATTGTCCTTAATTTACCTGATGATTTCTATTAGGCTTTTGCTCACTCCTTCTTGTTTAGAGGAGGTGGAAGCTTGAGATTCTTCTCCATTATACCCTAGACCTGTCTTGATTAGAGGGGAATGCTACACATTGATAATCTCATCCAGAGTTTCAGATCCTTTAACAAATTTGAGATTAAGGGCCTTTGTTTTCTCAATTTGTTTTCTAAGGCCAACCATTTCACATTCTAACTTCTCAAGAAATTTTTTTTTTCATCAAGTTGAAATTGTAGAGTATCAATGATCACATTCTTTTCTTCTAAACATGTTTTGAGACTAGAAATCTCTTCATAAAAACCATCCACGTCTATAGCATCCATGTAATCATCATCTTCAAAGGCCATTAAAAGTTTATAGTGATTACCTCGTTCATCTTCATTGCTATTTGATAGTCCATCACTATCTTCATTAGTGTAATAGCTTTTCTTATTTGCATTCTGTTTCTTGTTCCATCTAAGAGGTTCCTTCCCCTTGTCAATCTTATCCTTATGAGGACATTTGGCAGCATAGTGACCTACTCTTCCACAAGCAAAACATTTCAAAGGTAACTTACCTCTGAATCTTCCAGTACCCCGTTGAAGATTTCTAACAAAATTTGATTCTTATTCTTCTTCTGACACGTGTCCTGACTCATAGTACTCTCCTTTGCCTGAAGCCTTGAAGGCAGCTGCTCTCCTGTCTGATGGACCTCCTTTCCTCATTTCATAAGCAGTTAGAATTCCGTGCAGCTGTGACATTTTAAGGTTTTGTAGATTCTCCTTTTCTTCTATAGCAGAAACTTTAGATTCAAATCTAGAGGAAAAAGATCTTAGAACTTTTTCAACCACAACAGCCTCTTTTATTTCTTCACCCAAATTTTTCATACAATTAACAATCTCATCTACATGAAGAAAATAATTAGCCACAGTTTCATCATTATACATCTTGAGATTTTCATACTGAATCCTGAGGGTTTGAAGTTTTTCTCATTTTACGTGATCATCTCCTTCATAGCTCAGAAAAATCTTGTCCCATATCTCTTTTGTGGATTTAAACTGCATTACATTGACAAATTATGATTGAGATAGGCAACCTAATAGAGTATTGACCGCCTTTGCATTTGTTTCATATTTCTTCTTCTCAGTCGGATCTGTAAGAGTTGCTGATGGAAAAGTATACCCTGTATCTATGATATCCCAGACCTCTATACCAAGAGATTGAAGCTAGGCAGTAACTCTTACCTTCCAATATACGAAGTTTGTCCCATCAAAAATCGGTGGCCTGATTGATGCTTCCCTTTCATAGTTGCTCATGATGATAGATCTTCCTTCAAGCGATCAAGCTTCTTCTAAAGGACTTGCTATGATACCAATTGTTGGAAATAATACTGAGAGGGGGGTGAATTAGTACTATCAAATTCTTTTCAATATACCTTCCAGATTTATACTTAATTTAATTTTCAGATATTGATCATTAGTTTGTGTGTCAGTACCATATAATAATGAGCAAGAAGAAGAAAGACAGATAATCACACCAAGGAACACCAGATATAAGGTGGAAACCCAATGTGGTTGAAAACCACCTGCTGTAATATGTCTCTATCTTCTTTCAATTAGAAACTTCTTTTACAATGATTTTGTACTGGTGCGGTCCTTTACTAGTACGCAGGCTACAACCTGCAGAGAGCTACAACCCTCTCTCATTTTCCAGTCTCCCCTGGAAGGGAGCTACAACCCCCTTTGCTATTTTTACTTATTTAAGGACCACGTTTCATGAATTTTCAAACTGGATCCATGGACATCAAATAATCAACAAGTACATATGAATCAACCAAACTCCTTATACAATCAACCAATGAATCACCCAATTTCTCAGAATGCTATGAACAGAAAGGCAATACTAGTAAACTAAACCCAGAAATCTGCAGCAAATAGATAAAAGGCAGCCAACAAATACTTCAAGGAAAAGTCCACAACTTGACCAATATAAACCTGCAGATACCTGCAACTCTTTTGTGTCTAAACAACGCAGATCCGCATCTGATCTTTCGTGTGCTCTACGTACTTCTGCTCAGATCCGCACCTGCACTGTCTGTCTGACAACACACCTCCACACTGTGTCTTCTTCTGTGCTGCGTACCTCGCACTGTGCCTTTTGCTTCTCTGTGTACCCCACGCACTACACCTTCTTCTTCGCTGCGTACCCCGCACTGCACCTTCTTCTGCGCTGCATACCCTCGCACTTACGCCGTGGATCACCTACGAACTTCTGATTAAGGCCAAATTAACAGTCCTCCAATGTGCCACAGTTAGTGAAATCCATAGATCTGTTCATTCGCCTGAGAGATCACGACCTATCAATAGATTCACCTTAAGTTTTCTCCTTGAATTAGATCTAGCTTTTAAAAATCAATCACCCAAAATTTCAGATCTTAAGATATTCAAATTTCACAAGTGTGTAGCCAAGAGATCTCCTTTCCTTTTTATAGGCAAGCCTTTCACAATACTACAGTCCAAAACCATAATAACACAATACCATGAACCTAATATCTTGGATCAATATTTTTAGATGCAAAACCACGGACCAAAACCATTGGATCAAATATGTCGGGCTAAATACCATGGACCATTCATAAAGATTCCCACGTGCACGCGCTTTTCTGCATTGGAGAGAGTGAAACTGGGGTCCGCACCTTCTGAACGGAGCACCTACATGTATGTCCGCACTTCTTGGTCGGCGTACCTGCGGGTCCGCAGATTCTCCTAAGATCACTTGTGGGTATCTCATTTTCCATGATTTTGAGTGCCTGAACTGAGATCTGCCACATGAGTGAGTTGCCATCAAGTACAACACCTGTACCATAGAGCCAAATCAGAATCATAATGGCAACACAAAATTTCCCTAAGAATTTAGAATCCCTCATCCCCTTCATTTCCCTTCATTTCTACAAATCCCCTGTTTTCCCTTCACTAAACCCTAATTTCCTCTCCCACTAAGCTAGGGCTTTCTATGGAATAAGAGATATTTGACTAGAGGAGGCATAAGGGATATCATAAGGTATGAGTCCATTTCACATCATCAACATAAGGTCTCAATCATTTTTCAAGAAGTCATTCCAAGGGATAAGTCATTCACCACACATAAGGGTTGAGTTTTCTTCAAACTGTGTTTCTGACAAAGAAAAGATGAATTTGACAAACGTGAGAGAGGTTTTTGTCCATCACTGAAAAAGGAAGAAAAACCTCATTCATTTTTTACACATGTGTCATGGTTTTGGATAAATGTCAAAAATATAGGTGCCACAGGAGAGTTGCTTCACTTCTGGAGTGACCTTGGGAAAATCAAGTTTTCTCCTAGCTGGAGTGTCCAAATGACTTTCTTGATAAGTCAAATGAAAAATAAAATAGAATAGATTTCCAATGAAATATCATGAGATCAATTTGGAGTTTAGGAATACCTCCAAAATGTTCCTACAACAAGACTCTGCTTTTTTTCACCCTCATTCTGCATGTTTTGACCAGTTTTCGGAGACTGAGTTTTTGACAGGTGAAATGAGATCCAAATTGAAAACTAAAGGAAGATATGGAAATTAGAATCGATAATGTTTTCAAAAAGCATTCCCAAGCATAATTTGGACACTAGGAGAGCCTCCAAAAGTGGCCTACAAAAAGTGCTACAGATAGCCTTCTGGTGCTGTGCATATGACAATTTTCTGCTAAATTGGCTCTATGTGCAGTGCCACTGGTGTTGCATTTTTCCTAGGAGCATCCAATGGCAAAATGAAGACCACCATTGGATTCCTAATGATGTAATCATGCTCCCTATGCATTTTCTAAACTTTTGAAGCAAAATTGGTTGGTCAAAAGGTTAAAAGACACCCAAAAAAATGACCTTTCTACCCTCTTTTTGACCATGGCACTGTGCATAGAAGCAGTCTTGGAAGAATCCGTATTTGAGGGGTCCAATAAAATCCAAATGGGAAAATAAATGCAGGTTTGGAAATTAGTCAAGACAAGCTTTCCAACGAGCTATCGTGAGTGCAATTTGGACACTGGTAAGGCCTCCAAAATGGCCTTGCAAAAAGTGTTGTGCATAGCCTTCTGGCGCTGCGCATAGGAAAATTTTTTGCTAAATTTTCACTTTACTATGCCATGACTGTAATTTTTGAGTTTTCTCTCATGGATGGTGTTTTTACTAATGTAAATGGTGACTAGGCATGTAAATAAGATGAATATTAGTTATTGGAGGGGAGATTCATTGGATCAAAATTTCTCTTGAAGTCAAATGAATTAGTTCCCTCCCTTTTAGAGGCAAGTTGTTAGGGTTGCCTAGGTTCTAGTTTCTTGTTCAGTTTTTGATAGATTAGTTCCTCATATTAGGGATTAGACCCCTAAGTATGGGAGGAGGATGAATTGAGGTATATATCTTCTTTTTCTCTCTCATTGTAAAGGGTTGGATTCAGTGGGATTGCTTAAGCTTTGATAGACATCATTTTGTACCAGTTACATCACGAGATTAACTGTACCAGTTACAACATGAGATTAATGAAAAATTGTAGCCATTTCTTTTGGATCCATGTGTTGGCATTATAACACAGGCTTGGCACTATGGCACAGGTATTGTCCTTGATGGCAACTCACTCAAATAACAGATCACAGTTCAGGCTCTCAGAATGAAGGAAAAAAAGATATACGCAGGTTCCACTTAACAAAGTCGCGTATACACACGAGATAGCCAATCAAAAGGTGTGTGTGTATGCACGCACTTTCATGCAAGGAAAAGCACATACATGTGGGAAAAGTTGTTTTTAGTCCATGGTATTTAGTCCTTGGTATTTGGACCTATGGTTTTGGACCATGGTATCTCGTTCGAAGTGTTGAACCCAGGTATTGGATCGGAAGTATTGGTTCTAAGTGGTTTTGGACCATGGTATTGAGTAAGGCCTAAGACTATAAAAGAGGAAGGAGAACATTAGGCACATGTAGTCAAGGATTAAATATCTTATGAAGAGAAAGATCTAGAATACTAGTCATTGGGTTATGGTGCATAGCTGGATCTGAACCAAGGAGGAACCTGTGCACTAGAAGAAGGATAAGTTCTATTGATGGGTTAAGATCTTAAGGCTTGAATAAAAGTATCTTTGTATGATTTTGATCTGTTATATTTGGTGCATGACTTGATATATAAATCTGATAATTTCGGTATAACTGATGTCTAAATAATTGAAAAGGGTAAATTATCTTTTATAGATCTGTACGTAGGTTCGACATAGCAAAGGCACGTATACAAGCTGGTTTGGTATTTCAAAACAGCATATACTCTGGTTTGCCTTAATACAGAAGTGTATGCACACAGGTTCTTCATCTTGAAGTAGTGTACATCTCATAAAATATGTTTTAGCTACTTATGTTTATTGCTATAGTATTTTGGGTTCAGGATTGGTGTTTGGTTACTGTTACTTTATTCTGGTTACAACATTCAGAGAAGTGATTGATTGATTCAGTTTTGGTTGGTGCAAAGGTGATTGGTTGATGTAGATTCATTTGATGTTATTTATGGATCCAGTCTAAAAATGTAAGAAACGTGGTCCCTAGAAGAAAAGAGAAGGTTGTATCCTTCTGTAGGTTCGCACCTACGTACTAGTACTTCAGCTAGTACAAGAGCTAAGGGGGTTGTAGTTCCCTTCCAGGAGAAGCTGGAGAATGAGAGAAGGTTGTAGCTTTCTGCAGGTAGAAAATTGCGTACTGGTATAAGACTACACCAATACAAAAATATTGTAAAAAGAAGTTTCTTATTAACAAGAAGATAGAGACACATTGCAGCAGGTGGTTTTCACCCACATTGGGTTTCAACCTTATATCTTGTGTTAATATGTGTGATGATCTATTCTATTTATTGCACCTATTTACTATTCTTATGGTTACCGAAGTTCTGATACACTGATTAATGATCAAATGGATTAACTAAATCTTAAGTTTACTGGATATACGCTAGTTTCTTTAGACACAGTTGGGTGTATACGCGGGTTCCCATATCTGAAGTAGCGTATTATTATATATATATATATATATATATATATATATATATATATATATATATATATTATATATATATTCAGGTTGGAAAATGAAAAAATGTTTGACTGTGATAATATTTGATTCACCACCCCCCCCCCCCCCCCCTCAGTGTTATTTCCAACAATTGGTATCAGAGTAGGTCCTTGAGAAGAAGCTTGATCGCTTGAAGGAAGATCTATCATTATGAGAAACTACGAAAGGGAGGAATCCATCAGGCCACCAATATTTGATGGGAGCAACTTCATCTATTGGAAGGTAAGAACCATAGCCTATCTTCAATCTCTTGGTGCATAAGTTTGGGATATCGTGGAAGGAGGATACACATTGCCATCAACAACTCCTATAGATATAGTTGGTAAAAAGCAGTATGAGACAAATGCAAAGGCTGTCAATACTCTATTAGGGAGTTTATCTCAACCAGAATTTTTCAAGGTTATGTAGCTCAAAACAGCCAAAGAAATATGGGACAAGATCATTCTAAGCTATGAAGGAGACGATCAGGTAAAACGTGCAAAACTACAATCTCTCATAATTCAATATGAAACTCTTAGAATGCACAATGATGAAAGCGTGGCTAATTATTTCTTACGTATATATGAGATTGTTAGTCACATGAAAAACTTGGGTGAAGAGATAAAAGAAGTTACTTTAGTTGAAAAGGTTTTAAGATCTTTGTCTTCTAAGTTTGAATCAAAAGTTTCTACCATAGAAGAAAAGTAGAATCTTCAGAGTATTACCATGTCACAGCTGCACGGAATCCTAACTGCTTTCGAAATGAGAAAAGAGGGTCCATAAAAAATTAGAGAAGCCACATTCAAAACTTCAAAAGGAGAATACAATGAGTCAAGACATATGTCAGAAGGAAAGGAAGAACCAAACTTTGTCAAGAACCTTTGACGGGGCTCTGGAAGATTCAGAGGTAAGCTACCTTTCAAATGGTTTGCTTGTGGGAGAGTCGGTCACTGTGCAGCCAAATGTCCTCATAAAGATAAGCTTGATAAAGGTAAGGAACCAGTTAAATGGAACAAAAAATAGAATGTAAGTAGGAAGAGATATTATACACATGAAGACAACAATGGACTTTCCAATAGCGATGAAGATGAACATGGTAATGATTATAGACTTTTGATGGCTTTGAAGATGATGATTTCTTGGATGCTATAGATGAAGATGATCTCTATGAAGAAATTTCTAAACTTAAAATTTGTTTAGAAGAAAAGAGTATGATCGTAGATACTCTGACATTCCAACTTGCTGAAAGGGAAAAAAACAATGAAAAGTTATAACGTGAAATTGTGGGACTTAGGAAAGATATTGAGAAAACAAATGCTCTTAATCTTAGATTTGCTAAAGGATCTGAAACTTTAGATGAGATTATCAAAGTGTTGTGTTCTCCTCTAATCAAGACAGGTCTTGGATATACTGAAGAAGCATCTCAAGCACAAAAGCCATCCACCTCCAAAAGTTATCTTGATGCAACAAGGAGAAGTGAATAGGTTGTCAATCGTTAGCAAAGGCATAAAGTAGATTACCAAGTAAATCGGGGTCAATCTACTTTAAGGATGAACAGAAGCTACAACCAACCGTAGGTAAATCATTCTCAATTTTCCTCAATAATGAATGTCAATGGAAACTACAATCACCTGGACAGTAGATTTGATAATCGCAGGAATTTCTTTAATGGCCAATGTTTTTCATGTCATAACTTTGGACACAAAGCTGCTCAATGTGTGCCTACAAGACCATCATGACTTGAGAAGCACGAAATCAAAGAAGCATGACTGGAATCATGAAGAGGACCTACAATAACTTTTCTACTCTTGAAAATGAAATAGAATGCTCTATTTATAACAACTTCGGTCATGAAGATTCTGTATGCAAGAGTAAATTTTCGCAAACATATCAGAAGGAGCAACCTTCATTGGGTCCCAAAACATGGAGAAAGAAAGAACCGCAACCAGAAAGATGTGGTATAGCCTTATATGCAGAAGGATAGGAAAATCAATGGTACATCGATAGTGGATGTTCGAAACATATGACAGGTGATAAAGAAAAACTTCAGCCATATAGTGCCTTTGAAAAGGAAAGGAAGGTCTCATCTGGAAATGACACCCCTGCACTCATAAAAGGTAAAGGTTCTGTTCTTTTGAAAGAAAAGGTCAAAGATGGAAATGTTATGTATGTTGATGGCTTAAAGCATAATCTATTGAGTGTTAGTCAAATGTGTGATCAAGGAAATGAGGTAATATTTCGATCAAATGGATGTATTGTTCGTGAGCTTGATACAGGAGAAACAGTGATCAAGGGCATAAGAACTCCAAATAATTTATACATACTCAAGGGAGGACAACAACAATGCCATCTAGGCAAAAATGATGAACATTGGCTATGGCACAGAAGATTGGGGCATCTAAGCTTCTCTCAGATAAGGAAAGCATGCAAATATCAGGTGGTTCGTGATCTCCCTAACATCAGAATTCCAAACAATACAATATGAAAATCATGTCAGTTTGGTAAGCAAATCAGAACTCATTTCCCTCAGAAAGAAGGTTCAGCTAGTAAGCCACTTGAACTTGTCCATACTGATTTATGTGGTCCATCAAGGAAAAAGTCACCTCGAGGAGAAGAATACTTTATATTGTTCATTGACGACTTTTCCAGGATGTGTTGGATAGGAATTCTGAAGCATAAAGATGAAGCTTTTGAAAAGTTCAAAGCATTCAAAGCCTTGGTTGAAAATGAATTAGATCTTAGAATCAAATGCCTCAGGTCTGATCGAGGAGGGGAATTTACCTCGGATGAATTTTTCGATTTTTGTGAAGAACATGGAATAATAAGGGAATTCTCTACTACAAGGACTCCTCAGCAAAAATGGAGTAGTGGAAAGGATGAATAGAATGGTTCAAGAAAATGGCTTGTGCTATGCTTGATGAATCTGGAACTCCTGCAACCTTCTGGGGTGAAGCTGCATTTGTTGCTGTTACTATTCTCAACAAAACGAACTTCTAGGTAAACAACACTCAAACTCCTCATGAACTTTGGTATGGTAAGACTCCTACGGTAAAATACTTCAAAGTTTTTGGAAGCAAATGTTACATCAAAAGGACTAATGAAAATCTTGGCAAGTTTCAACCTAGAACAGATGCAGGCATTCTCCTTGGTTACTCTTCCTGAAGTAAAGGATATAAGTGCTACAATAAAAGACTTGGAAAAATTGTTGAAAGTATTGATGTGGTGGTTGATGAAGTAGGCGACAATCCAAATCAGATAAAAACCGAAGATTTTGAAGATGAAGAGGACTATCCTTCAATTTCAAAATAGACTAATGATGAAGAAGAAACCTATGAGGCACTAGAAGAACAGATAAGGGTAGAAGAAAAGACTCCATCCAGGTACGTACAGAATAATCATCCAGAGACTCAAATTTTGGGGCAAAAAGAGGCAGGTGTTCAGACAAGAAGAACTATTATAGAAGCTTCAAGCTATCTAGCATTGCTCTTCTCCGTTGAACCACGAAATGTAAGTGAAGCATGCAAAGATGAATGTTGGGTCAAGTCCATGAATGAAGAACTTGAGCAGATTGAAAAGAATAACACTTGGGAATTGGTTCCTAGACCTAATGATAAGAATGCCATAGGGACCAAATGGATATTCAAAAACAAGATAAATGAAAATGGAGATGTTATTACAAACAAGGATAGACTTGTTTGTAAAGGGTATGCTCAACAAGAAGGTATAGACTTTGAAGAAAGTTTTGCACGAGTTGCTAGACTTGAAGCCATAAGAATGTTCTTTTCTCTTTCTAGCTTTCAGAAGTTCAAAGTACATCAAATGGATGTGAAATATACCTTTCTAAATGGAGACTTAGAAGAAGAAGTGTATATTGAGAAACCAGATGGATTCATCCTTGGAAATGATCCAAAACTTATATGCGGACTTAGCAAGGCACTCTATGGTCTTAAACATGCTCCAAGGGCTTAGTATTATTGTCTAGAAAAATACCTTCATCAATATCATTTTTCAAAAGGATCAGTAGATAGCAATCTATATATAAAAATTGACAATGATAAATTGCTAATACTTGTTGTGTATGTTGATGATATCATCTTTGGTACCAATGAAGAAGCCATGAGTCAAAAATTTGCTTTGGTGATCCAGAAAGAATTTGAAATGTCCTTGCTTGGTGAGCTCAAATGTTTTCTTGGTTTACAAGTCAAACAAAACAAAGATGGTATCTTTCTATCACAAACCAAGTACCTCAAGCAGATCTTGAAGAAATATGGCATGGAAGATTCGAAACCAGTATGTACCCCTATGGTAACAAGATGCAGCCTTAGCACAAAATATGAATCAGCTGTAGTACATCAACCAACCTATAGATCCATGATTGGTAGTCTACTCTATCTGATAGGTACTCAACCAGACATCATGCATGTAGTAGGAATAGTCGGAAGATTCCAGGCAAATCCAAAAGAAGCACACCTTCAAGCAGTTAAAATGATTTTCAAATATCTTCAAGGAACACAAACTATGGCTTATGGTATTGTAGAGATACAGATCTGACACGTCATGCATATATAGATGCAGACTGGGCAGGAAGCATGGATGACAGAAAAAGTACTAGTGGTGGTGCATTCTTTATGCGTTCTAGATTAGTATCTTAGTTCAACAAGAAACAAAGTTCAATTGCATTATATAGAGCTAAAGTAGAATATGTGGTTGTTGCATCATACTGCACACAACTCCTTTGGATGATGCAAACTTTCCAAGACTTTCAAATCACTTGTACTCCACCTATCTCCATTTTATGTGATAATACAATTGCAATCAGTATTTCAAAGAATCTAGTCATGCATTCAAAGACCAAGCACATACCCATCAAATATCATTTTCTCCAGGAACAAGTGCTTGAACAAAAGGTCAAATTGGAGTATGTTCCCTCCAAGGAACAGGTTGTTGATATATTCACCAAACTACTGCCTAGGGAGACATTTGAATACCTCAGACAGAAGCTGAGAGTAGTTGATGCATCATCTTGCTATTGACACTTATATGTTTCAGAGAAAAGTGGTTGTACACAAGTTTCATGAAGAGCATCTGCATACATACGCCGGTTTTTGTAGATACAGTCGCATATATGTCAGTTTGAAGAATATCAGTAGGATAGACTCAGAAAAGAGTCTGATATGGGTTTGACAGTGATCATCTGGCACAAGTTCAGGGGGAGCATATGCTTCTAATAATGCATTGTTGGAATTATCTTACAAGATCTTGGTACAATTTCACAGTTTCTTTTGATTAAGGTGGAACAGGTGCAGAGGAAGATCATGGTTGCTGGTTTGGATGATGATTGACATATGCCGATGATGATAGTTGCTGCTGACTATCATAGTCTTGTCTTAGATTTTTAGTCTCTATGTCATGTATTTCTTTTATTATCAAGGTCATGTAATGACCTATCATGTTTCCCCACTATGCTTGGGATGGATGATGTAATGTTCTTGTTTTATCATGTGTAAACTTTTGGTGTATCCCCACTTGGTTGGGAGATGGATGTATGTATGGGTCTTTGGTGATAGGAAGCTCATTTATGATGTATAGAGTTATGTTCTTTCTTGTAGGACAACTTTTTACAGACCATGCCTATAGTCAGGGGGAGCATGGACAACACTCCAGAGCAAAGATTTCAGCATGTACTAAGGGGGAGCATAACCCTTTGCCCCTAAAGACAAAGGGGGAGAGTGACTTGGGGTTGCCATCAAGTCCAAGGGGGAAGATTGTTGGAATTATAACACAGGCTTGGCACTATGGCACAGGTATTGTCCTTGATGACAACTCACTCAAATAACAGATCACAGTTCAGGCTCTCAGAATGAAGGAAAAGGAGATATACATAGGTTCCACTTAACAAAGTCACATATACATGCTGGATAGCCAATCAAAAGGTGTGTATGCATATGCACACACTTTCATGCAAGGAAAAGTGTGTACATGTGGGAAAACTTGTTTTTAGTCCATGATATTTAGTCCTTGGTATTTGGACCTATGGTTTTGGACCATGGTATCTCGTCTGAAGTGTTGAACCCAGGTATTGGATCCCAGGTATTGGTTCTAAGTGGTTTTGGACCATGGTATTGAGTAAGGCCTAAGACTATAAAAGAGGAAGGAGATCATTAGGAAAAGGTACTCAAGGATTGAATATCTTATGAGGAGAAATATCTAGAATACTGGTCATTAGGTTATGGTGCATAGCTAGATCTGAACCAAGGAGGAACCTATGCACTAGAAGAAGGATAAGTTCTATTGATGGGTTAAGATCTTAAGGCTTGAATAGAAGTATCTTTGTATGATTTTGATCTGTTATATTTGGCGCATGAGTTGATCTATAAATCTGATAATCTGGGTATAACTGATTTCTAAATGATTGAAAAGGGTAAATTATCTTTTATAGATCTGTATGCAGATTTGGCATAGCAAAGGCATGTATACACACTGGTTCGGTAATTCAAAACATTGTATACGCTGGTTTGCCTTAATACAAAAGCGTATGCATGTAGGTTCTTCATCTTGAAGTAGCGTGCATCTCATAAAATATTTTTTAGCTACTTCTATTTATTACTGCAGTATTCTGGGTTTAGGATTCGAGTCTGGTTACTGTTACTATATTCTGGTTACAACATTTAGAGAAGTGATTGATTGATTTAGTTTTGGTTGGTGCAAAGGGGATTGGTTGATGTAGATTCATTTGATGTTTGATTGATGTTATTTATGGATCGAGTCTGAAAATGTATGAAACATGGTCCCTGGAAGAAAAGAGAAGGTTGTAGCCTTTTGTAGGTCAGCACCTACGTACTAGTACATCAACTAGTACAAGAGATAAGGGGGTTGTAGCTCCCTTCTAGGAGAAGCTCGAGAATGAGAGAAGGTTGTAGCCTTCTGCATGAGAAGCTTGTGTACTAGTATAAGACTACAACAGTACAGAAATATTGTAAAAAGAAGTTTCTTATTAACAAGAAGATAGAGACGCATTACAACAAGTGGTTTTCACCCACCTTGGGTTTCCACCTTATATCTTGTATTCATATGTGTGATGATCTGTTCTATTTACTGCACCTGTTTACTATTCTTATGGTTAATGAAGTTTTGATGCACTGATTAAATATCAAATGGATTAACTAAATCTTAAATTTACTGGATATACGCTAGTTGCTTTAGACACAGTTGCGTGTATAAGCGAGTTCCCATATATATCTATATATTATATATATATATATATATTTATATATAATATTAATGTTAAAATGAAAAATTGTTTGACTTGATAACACTGATTCACCCTCCCTCTCATTATTATTTCCAACACCATGTGGTATGATGCTCAGTTCATTTTTTCTTATGTTTTCATGTGTTAAAATGTATTGTTGACTCCATTTCATAATTCCATACTCTTTATGTGAATGTATACAAGTCTGAAAGGCATAATCCATAACTTTTATGCTCTGTTTTGGGTAGACATTTCATAGTCTATGTTTTCTTCATCTTGGGAAGAATCCATGAGGTTTACATGCTCTTCCTTGCTCCTCGCCTGTATTTTTACCTCATCCATCAAACCCTAAGGTTCTGATCATTGTGCCTACCTTACCCCATTGAACACCCCACACTTTTGACCTAATTTCCTTGCCCTAACTGTTTCGCTCCTCCTGATCCAGCAAAACCCTTCAAAATAAAATCAAACCTTGTGCTACTATACCTAGCCTAATATCAGTTTCTAGATCCCATCAATTTGGCTGAGATCCTTATGGAGAGAGCCCTTTCCTAGCCTAGTAGAGCTAGCTACTTGTCTAAGCGCGGTTTGTGGTTACTTTGGCATTGTCGTCCTTCAGCCTGAGCTTCAATCGAGGTCTAACACCAGGACTATCTACTATGAAAATTTATGAAACGTGGTCCCTAGAGGATATTGAGAGTTGAAGACTTCAATGAGGAAGTCAAAGCTTCCTTCCAGTAGCGGCTAGTGATTTGATCAGGGGGTTGGAGCTTCCTTCTAGTTGCAGCTAGAGAACTAGTGAAGGTTGTAGCATTATGTAGGTTGGTGCCTACGTAATAGTAAATATATCGGCTAGTACAAGAGCTAGGGTGTTGTAGCTCCCTTCGAGTAGAAGTTGGAGAATGAGAGAAGGTTGTAGCCTTCTGTAGGTGGGTGCCTGCGTACTGGTATGAGTCTACACAAGTACAAGATTGTAAATAGATTATTTTTTATATAAAAATAAGACAGAGAAAACAACAACACCTGGGGTTTCTCCCGCACTGGGTTTCCACCTTAAAATATTGGTGTTCATGTGTGTTGCTTATGTGTGATGGTTTATTTTTTTATTACTACACATGGTTACTGATTAATTCTTAGTAAAGTATTGATGCATTAATTAAAGATCAACATATGATAAATTAAATGAATCATAAGTTCACTAGATATGTGTTGGTTTCCTTAAGAACAATTGCGTGCACATGCTAATTCCCTTCACTGAAGTAGCGTATATAAATCTGATTATGTAAATGAAAAAGTTATTGATTTACAAATACTGCTTCACCCCCCCTCTCAATATTATTCCCAACAATTGGTATCACAACAAGTCCCTTGAAAGAAGCTTAATTACTTGAAGGAGATCCGTAGTAACAATGGAAAAGAAGAAAAAGAAGAAACCACCTCAAACGAAGAAGACATCTCAAAGTATCTGTGACTGTGGGAGAGACGATTGGCCAACATGTGGAAGCAACATTTTAGATTTAGAATCACCTCAAAATGAAGATGAACAAGCAAAAGAATTATCAGGTATGAATTTATTTTCCTCTGGTGATACATTTCTCTGTTCATTTGAGGATAATGAATGTGACAGTGAAATAACTGAATTTTCTATTATGGGTGAAAGAGAAAGAAATCAAATAGAGGAAGAATTTAAAAAGCTCACAGACACAATTAGAGATAAAAAATATCTAATTGATTAAAGGGAATGTGCCTACAAAGAAGAAATTACCAAGTTAAAAGGCCAGTGGGAAGAAGGAAACAAAATAAAGAAGCAATACAATGAAAAGGAAGATCAAATTCAAAGGTTGCAAGATGAAGCAGAATCATTGAGAAATGAAGTGAATGAAAAGGACACAACAACCAGGGAACTTATAGAAAGAACCAGCTACTGTGAAAGTCTTGAAGCTATGGTCATTTCTCTAAAATAAGATATCAAAAATTCAAATAAGTAGAATGAAGAATTACTTCAAGCATTTGAAGAACAAGAAAATGAAGTTCTCAAATTAAGGCAACAAGTGGAAGAAGGAAGAAAATTTGAAGAAATCATCAAGAAGCAGTATCTTGAAAAGGAAGAACAATATCAGGTTGAGGTAAATATCCTAAAAGGTAAATTAGAAGAAAAGGATAAACATTTAAGATTTCAAGATAGTACTAAGATTTTGGATGATATTCTTAGTAGTCAAAGGTCTCCTTCCATCAAATCTAGTCTTGGTTTTCATGAAACTGTTAAAGTTGAATCTAGCTCACATACTGAAGCAAGGAACTCTAGTACAATATCTGAAATTCTCAACAAGGGGATAAGAGGTCAACCCCATCAACAACCAAGGAAAGAAAGTCTTCAAAGAAAATAATTTACTCCTAACTATGGAAGTATTAATTGATTCTTTCCTCTGATGAATAATGTTGAATGTTTTATCTGTCATAATTTTGGACATGTTGCAGCCAGATGCAGAAGTAGAATGGTTCAAGCTAATAATAGTCACATAGAAAGATCATCAACTTTGAGGTACTTTAAGGGATATTGTTTTTCTTGCAATATGTTTGGTCACAAAGCCATTCATTGCTATAGAAGGAATATGAAACATATAATATGTTATGCTTGTAAAACGTTTGGGCATATAGCAAAAGAATGCAGGAGAAAATTTCAGCCAACATACCAAAAGGAATAAACATCATCACACTCCAAGGTATTGAAGAAGAAGGAATTATAGTCAGAAAGATGTGACATAGCTCAGTGTACAAGAAGAATAGAATCAAAAGGAACTGAAAGTATGAAATTTAAGTGTCCTAATTCTCATACACAGTTATCATGAAGACAAGTCACATATATACGCGAGTTAGATCTGCATAGTCCGGTATATGATGGTTTGATGAAGAAGCAGTGAGAGAGACTTAGGAAAAGGGGTCTGATATGGTTTAGTAAATTATCAATTATCTTTTCTGTTCTGATTGATGATGATTATAGTCTGTTGATGATATGTAGAAGTGATTTTGACCCTCATAAGTTGTTGATGACTTGATGTATAACTAGTTGATGATGATGCCTTGATGATCCTTACTGATATATGCAATGATCAGATCTGACAGTGAATAGTTGGCACAAGTTCAAGGGGAGAATATGATATGCTTCTAATAATGCATTGTTAGCATTATGGATAGAAGTCTTTGGTACTTATGTTGTTGAAGTGTTTAAGTGATACATCATGCTATGCTGCAGTCATGAGTTGCCTATGATGAAATCTCAGATGATACTTATACTACTTGATCCACATAGTTGTTATTCAGATCATATTTATGGATGATTGCAGATAACCTTTTTGATGATGCATACAGTACATATGATATGTTTCTTACATGGTGATCTTCATAAGGACAAGGAGACGTACAAAGCTTGAGTACACAACTTCATTATTTGATGATGAGTCACTCATTTCTTTTATGCTACTATCATCATTCCTTCAAAGATCCATAAATTTCATATGGTGCAATTATGATGCATGATTCCTATAGTTCTTGGCTCTCATGGTTAAGGATTCCTGTTGTTGATGGTATTAAGAAAGCTTGACAAATGGCTATGAGCTCATGGTTTTCTAGATACATATTGTTATCTCTTTGATGGATACATATTATGTTGGATACATGGATGATTACTTAAGTTGCATATTGATAAATATTGTTGGTTGGCCAAGCGAATGGTGTTATTATAGGCCTCACGAAGACATATCGATTTGAAGACATGGATTATCGGAGACATGGCTTACTTAGTCACGTAATGATGATGACTTCTTACTTGATGATGATAGGTTTGATAATCACATATGTTGATTATCATGGTTGATGCTTATCAGATGTGGGATGTTCCTTAGTGATGATCCATGGTTGATATATTGAGGGTTCTTGTGGAAAGATCATGCAGTTCTTGATGATGATGTTATGATCATAGATGAGGACTATGGTGTTTTCACATACATATGATATGATATGAATGATTCTGTGTTACTGCTTGGAGATATGACATATGCCTAATTGTTTCATGGAAGGTTATGATAAGTCTCTTTCTACTAAGGAAACAAAGCAAGTTGATCTTGATGAGATCAAGAGGATGAGTTGATATCTATATGAAGCATCCTTTGTCACAGGTTGATGATATTTACCTTGTCATATATTGGGAATTGATGATGGACATAAATAGGTTCTTGGTCTGGATGTTGCCGACAAATTCTTATGATGCAAATCATATATGGTGTATGACAGTTGATGATGACTATCATGGTCTTGTTTAGATCTTTGGTCTTTGTTATAAACGTCATGTATATCATTCGATGTAAAGGTCATATAAAGGCCCACAATGTAAAAATATGTCTCTGTCTATCATAGTATTTTAATGAGTCCTTTTTGGTCATATGATGTAATTTGTACCCCCACTATGCATGGGAAGGATGGCATAATAATTGTTATATCTTAGTCATATATAAAAAATTGGTATATCCCCACTTGGTTGGATAGATGAGTCAAATTTGGTATATCCCCAATTGGTTGGGAGATTGATGTATGGATGAGTCATTGGTGACAGGAAGGTCATACTCACATAGTTGAGTTATACAGTCATGTTATTCTTTTGGAAAATATTTTGGCAGACTCTGCATGTGCTCAGGGGGAGCATGGACGGTTTAGTGCATCTCAACATATACAAAGGGGAAGTTTAATTAGAGAATTAAACATGTGCCTAGGGGAGCATGATCAATGTTCATATTCAGTTGTTCAGATATGGAAGTCTTAATTTTGGTCAAGCCTTTGCCCTTGATCTCAAAAGGAGAGAATATCTTAGTCAACCCTTTGCCCTTGATGTCAAAGGGGGAGAGTATTTTTGTGTTTCTTAATATCTCTAACAGGTTCAATAGTGTGCAATAATCAAAACCAACAGGGTTTCCATCAAGTTCAAAGAGGGAGATTTTTGGCATTATGATGCATGTGTTGTACTTGATGGAAACCCACTTGTAGCAGAACAACTCACTTGTATATGGTAACTAAATGAATCTATGAAACTAGATGAATCTATAGGAGAGATATAAGATGTGACAAAATGCATGGTAGTTGTGTTTATAGAAGTGAAAAAATGAAGGGCAGTTCAAAGGAATCATTTCAAAAGTTCTATGGAAAATCTTAGTGTAACAGGTCTATTAAGAGGTAATATGACATTGGCATAGAAGAACAAGAAGATGAAACTAAGGACTACTGATCAGAATAAAGAATTTGAAGGAAAAGGATGGTGTAAAGTATTTTAAGATGTATACATAGGTCCACATAGTCAAAACAACGTATACATGTGGGTTCACAGAACAAAAAGAGCGTATACGTATGCACGCACTTTCACAAGAGGAAAAGTGTGTATAGGTTGGAAAATAAAGGAATTTCAAGAGTAGAGAGTACCACGGTTCAATACCATGGTATTAGCCCACAATATTGAGTGGCTTGATGACTATTTGATCCACAAATCCTAATTGTGGTTTTGGTTCGAGGTATTGGTCTGAGACTTTTGGTCCAAGTTATTGGTACGGGGTTTTTAGTTTGAGGTATTGGTCTGAGGTTCTGGTCCAAGGGTTAAGTGCAGAAGTAATGAATATTTGATGAAGTGTTAGATCAAAAGAAAATATGCATGTTATGGGTTTCTCATGCTTTGCTTGATCTAGACTAAGTATGCACCTGAGTGTTTGATGATGGATGAGATCTAATGATGGATCAGGATCATAATGGCTTATCATTATGTGATCTAATAATGGATAGGCTAGATCCGATTTCTAACACATGTTTTATCCTTTATATGTGATAATATGGGTATGTCTGAAGTCAGGAATTGCAACGAAGTTATAAGTAAGTATTTGCAGATCTATATGCTGGTTCACTTTGGTGAATGTATGTATACATGCTGGTTTGGCTCTTCCAAGTAGTTTATGCAAAAGAAAAGCTTGATGTTTGGGGATGACTGACCTGTCATAACAATGTTGTTTTTTTACTATTGTTTGTCAATGATGTTTTAAATGTATAAGGAAATGAGTCTGATTGATTGATTGATTGAGAAAGAAGGGTGATCCTTGTTGCTATCTATTTAAAACTATGTAATATGCCAGTAGATCTTCAGAATGTCATTGATTGGTACAGTTTATGGTTCAAAGGTTTTATGATTCAGTATCTTTAAAGGTATACGTAGGTTAGGCTAAAGGAAGTAGCATATGCACATAGGTTGGATTCATTTAAGGAGCGTATACATTCTGACACATGACTTTTGAGGTTACAATTGGTTTTTTTAGTTGATGTAGTGTTCTGAGTTTAGATTTGTGTACTAGTTACAATGATGTATATGTTCCAGTTGATTGGTTGAATTTGATTAAGTTTTAATGAATGGTTGATTTAGTTGTGTCAGAGGTTCAGTGATTGTTTGATTCAGTATGTCAGAGGTTTAGTGATTATTTGCTTTAGTATGTCAAAGGTTCAATGATTGTTTGATTCAGTATGTCAAAGGTTTAGCGATTGTTTTATTCAGTATGTCAAAGGTTCAGTGATTGTTTGATTCAGTATGTCAAAGGTTTCAATGATTGATTGATTCAGTTGTGGTTGATTCAGAGATTGATGATTGAGTTTCAACGATTGGTTTATGCAGACATATTTGATGGATGTAATGCAGCAGTGATTGATTTTGAGATTTAATTATACTAATGGGCCCAGTGTGAAAATTTCATGAAATGTGGCCTAGATATTGTGTTGTCGTGTACCAAGAGTATCCAATATGAAAATTTATGAAACGTGGTCCCCGGAGGATACTGAGGGTTGAAGCCTTCAGTGAGGAAGTTGAAGCTTTTGCCAGTAGTGGCTAGTGATTTGATTAGGGAGTTGGATCTCCCTTCCAGTAGCAGCTGGAGAACGATTGAAGGTTGTAGACTTCTTTAGGTCGGCACCTACATACTAGTAAACATATTGGTTAGCACAAGAGCTAGGGGGTTGTAGTTCCCTTCCAGTAGAATCTTGAGAATGGGAGAAGGCTGTAGCCTTCTATAGGTGGGTGCCTATGTAATGGTATGAGTCTGCACAAATACAATATTTTAAACAATTTTTTTACTTTTTATATAAAGGAAGATAGAGACAACAAAAGCAGGTGGTTTTTCTCCCACATTGGGTTTCCACCTTAAATCTTGGTGTTCATGTGTGTTGCTTATGTGTGATGGTTTATTTTGTTATTACTACACATGGTTACTGTTTAATTCTTAATAAAGTACTGATAAACTGATTAAAGATCAACATATGATGAATTAACTGAATCATAACATCACTGGATATATCTTGGTTACCTTAAGAACAATTGTGTGCGGACGCTAGTTCCCTTCACTGAAATAGCGTATATAAATGTGATTATGGAAATGAAAAAGTTATTGATTTACAAAATACTGATTCCCCCCCCCCCCCCCTCTTAGTATAATTCCAAACAATTGGTATCAGAGCAGGTCCTTTGGCAGAAGCTTCATTGTTTGAAGGAGATCCGTAGTAATGATGGGAAAGAAGAAAAAGAAGAAAGCACCTCAAAAGAAGAAGACATATCAAAGGAACTGTGACAGTGGGAGAGATGATTGGCCACTATGTCGAAACAACTCTTTAGATTCAGAATCACCTCAGAATGAAGAGGAACAAGAGAAAGAATTATCAGGTATGATTTTATTATCCTTTGGTGATACATTTCTCTATTCATTTGAAGATAATGAATGTGACAATGAAACAACTGAATTTGCTATTATGGGTAAAAGAGAAAGAAATCAAATAGAGGCAAAATTTAAAAAGCTCACAGACACAATTGGAGATCAAAAATACCTAATTGATAAAAGGGAATGTGCCTACAAAGAAGAAGTTACCAGGTTAAAAGGCCAGTTGGAGGAAGGAAACAAAATAAAGGAGCAGTAAAAAGAAAAGGAAGATCAAAGTAAGTCAAAGGCTACAAGATGAAGTGACATCATTAAGAAATGAAGTGAATGAAAAGGACACAACAACCAAGGAACTTATAGAAAGAAATAGCTATTGTGAAGCTCTTGAAGCTATGGTTGTTTCTCTAAAATAATATCTCAAAAATTCAAATAAGCAGAATGAAGAACTACTCCAAGAATTTGAAGAGCAAGAAAACGAAGTTCTCAAATTAAGGCAACAAGTAGAAGAAGGAAGAAGAGATGAAGAGATCATGTAGAAGTAGTATCTTTAAAAGGAAGAACAATATCAGGTTGAGGTACATATCCTAAAATGTAAATTAGAAGAAAATGATAAAATATTATGATTTGAAGATAACACTCAGATTTTGGATGATATTCTTAGTAGTCAAAGGTCTCCTTCCATCAAATCTGGTCTTGGTTTTCATGAAACAGTTAAAGCTAAATCTAGCTCACAAACTAAAGCAAGGAACTCTAGTACAAAATTTGAAATGCTCAACAAGGAGATAAGAGGTCAACCCCATCAACAACCAAGGAAAGAAAGTCTTCAAAGAAAATCATTTACTCCTAACTATGGAAGTATTAATCGATTCTTTCCTCTGATGAATAATGTTGAATGTTTTAAATGTCATAATTTTGGACATGTTGTATCTAGATACAGAAGTAGAATGGTTCAAGCTAATAACAGTCACA
This sequence comes from Pinus taeda, assembly GCA_000404065.3. Lineage (NCBI taxonomy): Eukaryota > Viridiplantae > Streptophyta > Pinopsida > Pinales > Pinaceae > Pinus > Pinus taeda. Next base: position 30,506 of record APFE031289700.1, read on the forward strand.
TAGAAAGATCATCAACTTCGAGGTACTTTAAGGGATATTGTTTTTCTTGTAATATATTTGGTCACAAAGCCATTGATTGCTGTAGAATAAGTATGAAACATATAAGATGATATGCTTGTGACAATTTTGGGCATATAGAAAAAGAATGCAAGAGAAAATTTCAGCCAACATACCAAAAGGAACAAACATCATCACACTCCAAGGTATGGAAGAAGAAGGAATTATAGTCAGAAAGATGTGGCATAGCTCAATATACAGACATAATAGACTTAGAAGGAATTGGAAGTATGAAATTTTAGTGTCCTAATTCTCATACATAGTTATCATGAAGAACAGTCGCGTATATACGCGAGTTATAATCTCCACAATCACGTATATGTTGGTTTGATGAGGAAGAAATGGGAGAGACTCAGGAAAAGTGTTCTGCTATGGTTCAGTGAATTATCAATTATATTTTCTATTCTGATTGATGACGATTATATTCTATTGATGATATGTAGAAGTGATTTTTACCCTCATAGGTTGTTGATGCCTTGATGATCCTTATTGATATATGCAATGATCGGATCTGGCAGTGAATAGTTGGCACAAGTTCAACGGGAGAATATGATCTGCTTCTAATAATGCATTGTTGGCATTATGGATAGAAGTCTTTGGTACTTATGTTGCTGAAGTGTTTAAATGATACATCATGCTATGCTACAATCATGAGTTGCCTATGATGAAATCTCAGATGATACTTATATTACTTGAGCCACATAGTTGTTATTCAGATTAGATTTATAGATGATTGTGGATAACCTTTTTGATGATGCATACAATATATATGATATGTTTCTTACATGGTGATCTTCATAAGGACAAGGAGAAGTACAAATCTTGAGTACACAACCTCATTATTCGATGATAAGTCACTCATTTCTTTTATGCTACTATCATCATGCCTTCAAAGATGCATAAAGCTCATATGGTGTATTTATGATGTAGGATTCCTATAGTACTTGGCTCTCACATGGTTAAGGATTGTTGTTTTGGATGGTATCAAGAAAGCTTGACAAATGAATATGAGCTCATGGTTTCATAGATACATATTGCTAAATCTTTGATGGATACACATTATGTTGGATACATGGATGATTACTTAAGTTGCATATTGATAAATATTGTTGGTTGGACAAGAGAATGGTGTTATTACATGTCTCATGAAGACATAGCTATTTGAAGACATGGATATTCACAGACATGGATTACTTAGTCACATAATGATGATGACTTCTTACTTTATGATGATAGGTTTGATAATAACATATGTTGATTATCATGGTTTATGCTTATCAAATGTGGGATGTTCCATAGTGATGATACATGGTTGATATATTGAGGGTTCTTGTGGAAAGATCATGCAGTTCTTGATGATGATGTTATGATCATAGTCGAGGACTATGGTGTTTTCACATACATATGATATGATATGAATGATTCTGTGTTACTGCTTGGAGATACGACATATGCTTAATTGATTCATGGAATGTTATGATAAGTCTCTTTATACTAAGGAAATAGAGCATGTTGACCTTGATGAGATCAAGAGGACGAGTTGATATCTATATGCGGCATATTTTGTCAAAGGTTGATGCTCTTTACCTTGTCATATCTTGGGAACAAATGATGGACATATATAGGTTGATGGTCTGGATGTTGCTTACAGATGCTTATGATGCAGATCATATATGGTGTATGATAGTTGATGATGACTATCATGGTCTTGTTTAGACCTTTGGTCTTTGTTATAAATTTCATGTATATCATTCGATGTACATGCCATATAAAGGCCCATGATGTAATAATATGTCTTGATCTATCATAGCCTTTTAATGAGTCCTTTTTGGTCATATGATGTAATTTGTACCCCCACTATGCATGGGAAGGATGATGTAATAATTGCTATATTTGAGTCATGTATAAATAATTGGTATATCCCCACTTGATTGGGTAGATGACTCAAATTTGGTATATCCCCACTTGGTTGGGAGATTGATGTATGTATGGGTCATTGATGATAGGAAGGTCATACTCACATAGTTGAGTTATAGATTCATGTTATTCTTTTGGAAAATATTTTTGTAGACTCTGCATGTGTTCATGGGGAGCATGGATGGCTTAGTGCATCTCAGCATGTACAAAGGGGGATTTTAATTGGATAATTCAACATGTGCCTAGGGGAGCATGATCAATGTTCATATTCAACTATTTAGATATGGAAGTCTTCATTTTTGTCAGCGCCTTGCCCTTGATCTCAAAAGGAGAGAATATCTTGGTCCACCCTTTGCCCTTAATTTCAAAGGGGGAGAGTATTTTTGTGTTGCTTAATATCTCTAACAAGTTCAATAACTTGTTGTAATCAACACCAACATGGTTGCCATCAAGTCCAAATGGGGATATTGTTGGCATTATCATGCATGTGTTGTACTTGATGGCAACCCACTTGTACCCGAACAACTCACTTGTATATGGTAACTAGATGAATCTATATGAGAGATATTAGATGTGATAGAATGCATGGTAGTTGTGTTTACAGAAGTGACAAAATGCAAGGTAGTTCAAAGGAATAATTTCAGAAGTTATATGGAAAATCTCATTGTAATAGGTCTATTTAGAGGTAACATGGCATTGGCACAGAAGAACAAGAAGATGAAACTAAGGTCTACTGATCAGAATAAATAAGTTGAAGGAAAAGGATGGTGTAAAGCAGTTTAATATGTATACACAGGTCCACTTAGTAAAAATAGCGTAAACACGTGGGTTCACATAACAAAAAGAGTGTATATGTATGCACACACTTTCACAAGAGGAGTAGGTTGGAAAATAAAGGAATTTCAAGAGTAGAGAATACCAGGGGTCAATACTATGGTATTAGCCCACAATATTGAGTGGAGTAATGGCTATTTGATCCACAGATCCTATGTATGGTTTTGGTTTGAGGTATTGGTCCGAGGTTTTGGTTCGAGGTTTTGGGTCTGAGGTATTAGTCCGAGGTTTTTGATCTGAGGTATTAGTCTGAGGTTTTTATATGAGGCTTTTTGTCCAAGGTATTGTTCTAAGGTTTTGATACGAGGTATTGACAAAGGATCTAAGTATACAAGGAGGAGAAGATCAAAGGGCTAAGTGCACAAGTAATGAATATTTGATGAAGTGTTAGATCAAAAACAAATATGCATGTTATGGGTTTCTCATGCTTTTATTGATCTAGACTAAGTATGCACCTGAGTGTTTGATGATGGATGAGATCTAATGATGGATCAGGATGATAATGAATTATCATTATGTGATCTGATAATGGATAGGCTAGATCTAATTTCTAACACACATTTTATCCTTTATATGTGATGATATGGGCATGTCTGAAGTCAGGAATTGCAGTGAAGTTATAAGTAAGTATTGGAAGATCTATACACTCATTTTCTTTGGTGAAGGTGCATATACACGTTGGTTCGGATCTTCCAAGTAGTGTATGCAAATGAAAAGCTTGATGTTCAGGGATGACAAACCCATCATATCAGTGCTATTGTTTTTACTGCTGTTTGTCAATGATGTTTTCTTAGATCTGGAAGTAGAACTGAATGTATAAGGAAATTGATTATGATTGATTGATTAATTGAGAAAGAAGGGTGATCCTTGTTTCTACCTGTTTAGAACTATGTAATATGACAATAGATCTTCACAATGTCACTGATTGGTATAGTTTGTGGTTTAGAGGTTTTATGATTCAGTATCGCTAGAGGTATACATAGTTTGGGCTAAAGGAAGTAGCGTATACACACAGGTTGGCTTCATTGAAGGAGCGTATACATTCTGACACATCAATTTTGAGGTTACAATTGGTTCTGGTAGTTGATGCAGTGTTCCAAGTTCTGATTTGTGTACTGGTTATAGTGCTCTAGTTGTTCCAGTTGATTGGTTGAATTTGATTAAGTTTTAATGAATGGTTTATTTATTTGTGTCAGAGGTTCAATGATTTTTTGATTCAGTATGTCAGAGGTTCAGTGATTGTTTGATTTAGTATGTCAGAGGTTCAGTGATTGTTTGATTCAGTATGTCAGAGGTTCAATGATTGTTTGATTCAATATGTCATAGGTTTAGTGATTGTTTGATTTAGTATGTCAGAGGTTTCAATGATTGATTGATTTAGTTATGGTCGATTCAGATATTGATGATTGAGTTTCAGTGATTGGTTGATGTAGATATATTTGATGGATGTAGTGCACTAGTGATTGATTTTGAGCTTCAATGTTACTAATGGGTCCAGTGTGAAAATTTGATGAAATGTGGTCTACATATTGTATTGTTGTGTACCAGGTGTATCCAGTATGAAAATTTATGAAACTTGGTCCCTGGAGGATACTAAGGGTTGAAGCCTTCAGTGAGGAAGTCGAAGCTTCCTGCTAGTAGTGGCTAGTGATTTGGTTAAGCGGTTGGAGCTCCCTTCCAGTAGTATATGGATAATGAGTGAAGGTTGTAGCCTTTTGTAGGCCAGCACCTACGTACTAGAAAACATATTGGCTAGTACAAAAGCTAGAGGGTTGCAACTTCATTCTAGTAGAAACTGGAGAACGAGAGAAGGTTGTAGCCTTCTGCAGGTGGGTGCCTGTGTACTAGTATGAGTCTGTACCAGTATAAGATTGTAAACATATTATTCTTTATATTAAAAGAAGAGAGAGACAACAAAAGCAGGTGGTTTCTCTCCCGCATTGGGTTTCAACCCTAAAACTTGTTGTTCATGTGTGTTTCTTATGTGTGATGGTTTGTTCTATTATTACTGCACATGGTTACTATTTAATTCTTAATAAAGTATTGATGCACTGATTAAAGATCAACATATGATTAATTAATTAAATCATAAGTTCATTGGATATGCGTTGGTTTCGTTAAGAACAGTTGCGTGCACACGCTAGTTCCCTTCACTGAAGTAGCATATATAAATATGATTATGGAAATGAAAAATTCATTGATTTAAAAATACTGATTCACTCAATCCCCCCCCCTCTTGGTATTATTCCCAACATCTTGGTTGTCCCATGATAACTCTTCTTAAAGAGAAAGTGTGTTTAAAAAGGAGAGGAGGAAGAGAGGAGAAGCTCCAGAGCGAGGGGAAGAGACAAGGGTTGAAAGAGGCATGGGTTGCGTACGCCCACATTTTATATCTAGCCAGTTTAATTTATATAGTCAATTTGAATGGAAAATTTGGGAGTCAAGTTTATTACATCTTGTAAAATGCATTTCTATTTGTAATTTAAGAAAGCATTTTAAAAATATTGTATGAGTAATTACAGCGCATATAGTATATGACAAATGTGTTAAGAACTAAGTTATACAAGTATTCACTATGTGAAACTTGTTTGGTTCATTTGTCAAAGTCTTTTTGGGATCTTATCCTTGATAAGGATTTTTCAGAAGATCGCCATGGGAATTCTTCTTAGGAAGTGTTAGAGTTGGTTTGGTCAAGTCCTCCATCAGGGATCAAAACTCTTTATGCATTTCATGATTAGGTGTCCCGCTCCACTCTTCTAGTTGCATTTCGCTAGGGACATGCCATGATCTAATGGAGAAAGTCATGCTAGTCATCTTCCCTCATGTCTGGCCCCTGTTGGTTCAGGTCTTGGTCCATAATCACTGAAATTCATCATAGTCAAGGTCTGGTCATATTACAGGACAAAGTCATTTTTTATGATTGTGTCTAGGAAACCATCAAATTGGTCTTTGGAAAACATGTCTAGAACAAGCCATGCAGGTCTGGGGGAGACCTTATACAGCTATGGTCCAGAAAGCTTCATCAACACCTAAAGAGACATCGACTCTGCATCAAAACTCTGTTTTGAAGAAAAGTCAAACAAGGTCATTTATGACAAAATTTTCCAAAAACTCACAAGTTGATTTTTCACATGTAGTCATGGTTTCTATGGCCAAATTCCCAGTCACACAGTCCCCACAAAGAAATTCCGAAAATCCCATCATGAGAGCCAAAATTTCAGAGAAAAATGAAAATGAGGGTGTTTTAAAAGTCAATGAAAAAAGTGCAAAACACAAACATTTGAAAGTGGGTTTTCAAGGAAGAAAAAATCAACCCCATATCCTCCAAGGCTATAAATACATGTTTTGCCCAAATCAAACCCAATGTGCTCTTGCAAGACTTGGAGAAAGCATTTCAATGGTGAGAAAGTGAAATTGTGAGCGTTTGAGGGAGTGGGAGTTGGATTTCGAGGGCACAGCGCATACACCAAGGAGCGCGACGCACACAAACGGTGCGGTGCACACGCAGCCAGCCCACAGTGGGAAATTTACAAGGGCACAATGCACTCCCAGTGTGTGGCGCACTGGGCTTGGTGCGCGACACAACAGCCAGGGGCATAAAAATTTGCCAAACCGCTTCAAGTCTTGGTGAAGGCTAGCAAAACAAGAGGTAGGCCCTGTGGACACCTCTTCTCCAGCAATTTTGTCATTGATATGGTGTTTATGAGATGTTTAAATGTCACCCAAAAGCATAAGGTCAAACATGAAAAAAAAAATCACCAAGAAAACGATGACTGGGGTTGAAAAAATGTGATGATAGCATCAAGGTTTCACTCCACTCCCCTTGTCCCCTCACCCATCATCTTTCTCATCTCCCCTTGAACATTTTTCCTAAGAACCCCACCCTAAAACCACTACATAATCCTTTCCCTATCCCTGCAAGCAATTCATGGTGAAATTCTGAGCGCGTGGCGCACACACAAGGAGGCGCAGTGGACTCATCGTGTGCAGCGCACACACAAGGAGGAACAGCGGACTCATCGTGTGCGGTTCACTCATCGTGCGTGGCGCACTAGGAGCCGGTTCATAGTGTAAAAATTCCACTGGCGCGACACACTCAGAGTGCGCGGCGCGCTGGGCAGTGCACACAGTGCACAGAGATATAAGCCCAGAAAACCACCAATTTGCCTAAAATTTTGTGAATGCCTATCAAACTTGAGAGGTAGACCAACTACCTTCACTCTTGGCATTAAACTTAAGAAGAATACCATGATTTTGATGAGTATAAATCTAATGCCAAGGTTTTTTTTTAGTAAACAAAAGAAGACACAAAGAAATCAAGCTCCTAGGGTTTTTTCTATAGTAACAGTGTTGTCAAAGTGTTCTCCTACCCTACCCCTATCACCGTTTTCCCTGCATCATTTTCCCCTTATCATCACCCTAACACCACTATAATCATATTCCTTTTTCCCCCTCCTCCTATGACTCAAAAAAACCCAAACCCTACCAAAATAAATTCAAACCCTACCCCCATCAATACCATACCCAAAAAATGCTCCCAAATCCCTGATAAATTTCTCCTTGTAAACCCCTATTCCCCTTTTCATCATTCCCCTCCTAACACTCCCTATTTTATTGTCCCCTTGGTGACATATTTTTAGAGCATCTATCAGTTTCATTAGATTTAGAGGGCAGCATAAAACTCAGGGTACAAGCAACAATAATGGAATCAGAAAATTCATTAGAGTATGAGGAGGGGACCCACAGTGACACATCTTCAGGAGAGAGGGCCCATAAGAGACATCACCGGAGTGGCAGGCATCTTAGAGATGAGCCAAACACCCTCACTGAGCTGCAGGCATGCCCGCTTGCCATGTCTTCTTTCCAGCACTTGGCATGTTATGAATTTTGTCAAAGGGTGGCAAATGTCAGAGTCCATGAGTTGGCCCACCTTTTTGCACTTCATCTACAAGGAGGTCAATCTGTCCTGGTTGGGGTCACTTTCACCTTGACACCAGAAACCATATAAGTGGCAACAAGAATACCGAACATTGGAGAGCAGTGGAATAAGAAAAATAAGGTGGAGAGGAATCATTATGAGCCTTACATCAAGAACAGCTGCTTGAGCCAACTCACCAGAGTTTTTCCATTTAGATTTTTGAGAGATCAGTATGCCCCACTCATGCCATTATGCATATAACATCAGGTTGCTCATGCACTTCACCTGGGTGTGGATGATGAGCCTCCTATTTTTCATTTCCAACAATATTGAGAAGATGAAAAACTTCATGCAGCGCAAGACCCCTCGACAGCAGCTAAACAATGTCTATCATTTTTCTCTCATCCGGATTTCGGTGGACCATCAGTTAGGATTGCAGGGTATTGCTTGGGAGGACTTCATCTCCCATGATTTCTTCAGCACTCCAGTGTTGGTATCAGAGCCAGAGCATGAGGTGGGGGGTCCTTCACGTCAGTTTGAGCGCCATGAGACTGCCACCATGCTAGTATACATCACATACCAGAAGGGAAGTAGACTGTTTTTCGTAGCAGCAAAGCGAGTGTTATCTCCACCTGGGGTGGAAGGGGCCCCGCTTCCGACATCAGCACCACAAGTGCAGGGTAAGGGAAAGGAGCCAGTGTAGGAGGAGGGGCCATCAGGTGCACAAGAGACCGGTGTCATCCTCATTCCGGATGAAGAGACAGAGGCAGAGAATGCCAAACTTAGGATGATCATTCGGGAGCAGGACACAGAAATAAAAGACTTGATACTCAATTTCGAGAGGGCCAGATGGGTCATCAAGTATCTGGAGAAGAGAAACAAACAACTTTAGGACCAACAGACGATCATGGAGCTGCAAAGCATTCGTGAAAATCGAAAAGTTGTCCAGCAGAGAGGGATCGAGCTCACTACCTTGGAGCAAGAGATCAACAACGACCGTGAGTCTTGGTTGGATCGGGTCAATCTACACTTGGAGTAGCGGTTGGATAAAGCTAATAGGGAGAAAGACATGCTGAGGCGCATGACTCATCACTACCAAGCCTGAAACATGAGCTGCAGAGCAAGAATCAGGAGCCCAAAGGAAAAATTGAGCAAAGCGACAAAAGAGGAAAAGGAGGAAAAGGAGGCAAAGGAGCAAGATCGGCTTCGAATCTTGGCTGAGGCTTCCTTGGCACAGCATAGCACTTCGTAGGGAACCTCTAGCCCAAATTTCAAAATTTGGGCAAATTTTGGTCACAGGCAAATTTTTGGACACAAAAGAGAAAATTCCTCCCCCAATGCTAAAATTCTAGGGCTCTAATCGAGGAACGGCTTGCATATTTGGATTCAGCATCAAAAAATATGACTACTGGTTTCTGGGCAAGAAATTTTGATAAGATCTGGGCCTCCTAAAGGTTAAAAAAAACATCCAAAAATGGCCTCTCTTCCACTCTTTTGACACACAAAAAGCAGTCTTGGGAGAATGAATATTTGGATTGGCAAATGAGCACGAAATTTGGAAATTATAATGGGGTTAGAAACTAGACAAGACAAGCTTTCCAACAAGCCCACTTAGGTACATTTTGGACACCTGCAATTGCCCCAAAGAAGGCTCTAAAGTGGCACGATGCATAGAGAATTTATCGCGGCAAACAGAGGAAAAAACTGGTAATTTGCTCCCGTTTCGCGAAATTTCGGGTCGTGACTTCTCCAAGTGGGCCTGATCATCTACACTTCGGTTTTTTGGCACCAAAGGTGGCATTTAAAGAGTTTTGTCTCCAGATGGGCATCTATCCAAGTGGCAAAGGAATGCAAAGGGTCACCCAGCCAAATGTCATGCTTGAGAGCGTTGCACCTATAGCTGATGGTTGGCTCTCCATCTCCATTTCGAAATGATTTGAGTAACTTCCCAACCCCTGCGCATTCTATCTCTTCCTCACACATTCTATATATTGTATGAAAGTTATTTGCAAAGGGTTGGTTGGCTTGTAACTTCTGGGAGACTGTGGGAAAGAAACTTTGTTTCTGCACTGTATATTTTTACAGAGAATTAATGAAAGGCAACATGTCTGTTTCATGAGATTCCCGTGGTTGTGAGTGTAGCAAGTGTTTCTCTTATGTTTCATATGTATCTCGCTATGTTTCAAAGTTCATTTCACATTCATTTCTGGTGAAATTTTTTGAGTGAGATCAGGTAGAATTCAATTCTATTGCTCTACCTGTGGGAAAATTTCATGTGCAGTGTTTCATTCTTCTGTTGAAAAGGATTCATGTTGTCTATGCCCTTTTCACCTTCTTAATCAATCCCTCCATTTCTTTGTTATGTTCCATAGTTTCATTTCATATTCATTTCTAGTGAGATTTTTCGAGTGAGATCAGGTAGAATTCAATTTTATTTCTCTACTTGTGGGAAAATTTCATGTACAGTGTTCATTCTTTTGTTGAAAAGGATTTCTTGACGCCCATGCCCTTTTCACCTTCCTAATCAATCTTTCCATTCCACCATATTTTAAAATTAAATTGCTATGCTTTCAGCCTACCTTGCCTCACGAAATAATCTGTGCCTTTATGTTAAGTTCTATGTTCATTGAGGTCCAGTGGTCCCATAACATCCCAGAAACACAGTCATTCATAAAAATAACTCTTTATATTCATTTCCACTTACTAGCCTATGATAAATAGTTCGTTTGAAAGTCATCTCAGTCCTTTTCGTTCGCCAACTCACTGAGTGTGACTCGAAGAGAACCCTCTCCTATTCTGGTAGGG